>KQ997538.1:67306-80419 GCA_001598015.1 Dorcoceras hygrometricum | reverse complement strand
ACTAGGGAGCAGGCAGAGGAGACGCCGAGCAGGGTGATCGCAGGTACATGTCTTTTTTCGATTTTCCTGCACGTGTGTTGTTTGACACCGGTGCATCGTATTCGTTTATTTCTGATTCGTTTGTTGTTGAGCATGGTTTGCATACCATTCCTTTGCGCGATGCTATTTCTGTTTCTACCCCTGGTGGTGTTAGCCTGTTCTCCCAGGAGATTTTATTAGATGGCGTGTTGCGTTTTGGCGAACATGTGTTGTGGCGAGTTTGATCCGCCTTCTGTTGTGGGATTTCGAGTTTTATGTTGGGATGGACGTGTTGTCCAAGTATAGGGCCTCAGTGGATTGTTTCCATGGGATTGTGCGTTTTAGGCCTTTGTCTGGCGAGAAGTGGGACTTCTACGGCCAGGATTCTCGATCGAAGATCCCGTTAGTCTCAGCGATGGATATGTTCAGCTTGTTGTCCTTAGGGAATGCTGGTTTCTTGATCTACGCTTTGGATGCGTCTTCTTCTTCCCGTGTGCAGCTTAGTGACGTTCCTGTGGTGTGGCATTTTCCTGATGTGTTTCCGAAGGAGATTCCTGGTTTTCCTTCGAGGCGGGAGATCGACTTCAGCATCGAGTTGGTGCCTGGCACAGCTCCGATTTCTTGTGTCCCGTATCGTCTGGCGCCTGCGGAGTTGAGAGAGCTCAAGTTGCAGTTGGACGATTTACTGGAGAAAGGTTTCATCCGACCTAGTATGTCGCCATGGGGAGCGCCCATCTTGTTTGTGAAGAAGAAGGATGGCTCAATGCGGATGTGCATTGATTTCCGCCAGTTGAACAAAGAGACAGTTAAGAACAAGTACCCTCTACCCAGGATCGATGATCTGTTTGATTAACTGCAAGGTTCTGCGGTGTACATGAAGATTGATATTCGTTCAGGGTATCATCAGCTGAGAGTGAGAGATCAAAGATGTCACGAAGACTGCTTTTCGTACCAGGTATGGGCATTTCGAGTTTCTGGTGATGCCGTTTGGTTTGACCAACGCGCCTACAGTCTTTATGGATCTGATGAACCGGGTTTTTAGAGAGTTCATTGATCAGTTTGTGATTGTTTTCATTGATGACATCTTGGTTTATTCAAAGACTCCTTTGGAGCATAAGGAGCATTTGCGGATTGTCCTTCAGACGTTGAGAGATCAGCAGTTGTATGCCAAATTCTCCAAGTGCGAGTTTTGGCTGGATCGCGTCGTTTTCTTGGGACATGTGATTTCAGCCGAGGGGATTTCGGTGTATCCCAGTAAGGTTGATGCTATTTTGAACTGGGAGCGTCCCAGGAATGTATCCGAGATTCGTAGTTTCTTGGGTCTGGCTGGCTATTACCGTCGTTTTATCGAAGGATTCTCTAGAATAGGAAAGCCGATGACTCAATTAACGCAGAAGGACAAGAGGTTTGTATGGACGGAGCAATGTGAGAATGCGTTTCAATTGATCAAGGAAAAGCTGACTACTGCACCTGTGTTAGCTCTGTCGTCCGGTTCAGGTGGTTTCGTTGTTTGTTCTGACGCTTCGCTCAATGGATTGGGTTGTGTGTTGATGCAAAATGGTCGAGTCATTGCGTATGCCTCGCGGCAGTTGAAACCGCACAAGACTCGTTATCCAGTCCATGATTTGGAACTAGCGGCCGTTGTTTTTGCATTGAAGATCTGGCGTCACTACCTGTATGGCGAAAAATTTATGGTGTACTCGGACCACAAGAGTTTGCAGTATCTGTTTTCACAGCCTGACTTGAACATGAGACAACGTCGTTGGATGGAGCTGCTAAAGGACTTTGATTGCTACCAGCCTGGGAAGTCGAACGTAGTGGCCGATGCTTTGAGCAGAAAGGCTGTTGAGATGCTTGCTTCGTTGTACATCTCTAAGGATCAGGAGCATCTTAACACTACGGGTTGGAGATTCTAACCGGCTGAAGATTGTGTGGTGGTTTCTTCTTTCCAAGTGGAGCCACAGGTTGTTTCGAGTATTCGAGCAGCTCAAAGGACTGATCCTTCCATCCACGAGTTGAAGTTGAAGGTCAGGGCTGGCGAACTTGAGGATTATTCTGTCTCGTCCGATGGGTGTTTGAGGTTTCGTGGCAGGTTGGTTGTGCCAAACCTCATTGATTTGAAGGAGGAGATCCTTCGGGAAGCACACTGTAGCAGACATAGTGTTTATCCTGATGCACGGAAGATGTACCATGCATTGAAGCCGCACTTCTGGTGGGCTGGCCTGAAGAGTGACGTTGCTGGTTTTGTCACTCGTTGTTTGAACTGTCAGATGGTAAAGGCCGAGAGGATGAGACCTGGTGGTCTGTTGCAGAGTTTGGAAGTGCCCCAATGGAATTGGGAGCACATAGAGATGGATTTCGTGACGCATCTGCCTCGTTCCAGCAGAGGATGCGATGCTATTTGGGTGGTTATAGACCGACTGTCGAAGTCTGCACATTTTATTCCCTATGGAATGACCTTTTCTCTAAAGAAAATGGCGAGGCTGTACGTGGATTTTGTTGTTAAACTGCACGGTGTGCCCGTTTCGATCGTATCCGACCGAGATCCGAGGTTTACTTCCAGGTTTTGGAAGAGTTTGCAAACAGCTTTGGGTACCAGATTGGCTATGAGCACAGCGTATCATCCCCAGACAGATGGCCAATCTGAGAGAACTATCCTGATGTTGGAGGATATGTTACGAGCTGTTATGTTGGATTTCGGAGGTAGCTGGCAAGACGCGTTGTCTCTAGTGGAGTTTTCTTACAATAACAGCTATCAGGTGACGATTGGAATGGCGCCGTTTGAGGCTTTGTATGGCAGGAAGTGCAGATCGCCAGTTTTTTGGGAAGAAGTGGGGGAGAAGCAGCTATCTGCCCCAGATTTTGTGTAGCAAATGAAGGATCATGTGGATCTAATTCGACAGCGGATGAAAGCTGCCCAGGATCGCCAAGGCAGTTATGCGTCGACCTCTTGAGTTTCAGGTTGGTGATCAAGTTTTTCTCAAAGTTTCTCCGTTTCGCAGTGTCATGCGCTTTGGACGCAAGGGAAAGTTAGCCCCTCGTTACGTCGGACCGTATGAAATTGTTGAGAGGATTGGCTCTTTAGCGTATCAGCTATTGTTGCCTCCGGAATTGTCTTCTCTACATGATGTCTTTCATGTTTCCATGTTAAGGAAGTACGATCCAGATCCGTCTCATGTGCTTAGAACCGACGAAGTTGAGCTAGATCAGTCGTTGAAGTATCAGGAACATCCCTTGCATCTCCTTGGCCGAAAAGAGAAACAATTGAGGAATAAAACCATTCCGTTGGTGATGGTGCAGTGGAGCAAACATGGCAGGGAAGAGGCTACTTGGGAGCTGGAGGAAAAGATGCAGCGCGAGTGGCCGCATCTGTTTGAGTAACTTTTGAGCTAAATTTCCAGCAATTGTAGCTTTTGGTTGTAATTCTTCCCTAGTTGTTGTTAATTGTTTGCTAATTTATCTTGAACTCTTGGCCTTGTGTTGGGCAGATTTCTGTTTTGGTTTCTGTTGCTGTATTGTGCTTTCAGAATTGTTGTTGTTTGATTTTGAGGACGAAATCCTTTTTAGTGGGGGAGAAATGTGAGACCTGGATTTAATGGTAGATTAATGTTAGATTGATCGGTTTTAAGAATTTTGGAAGTTTTCGTAATTTTGGTATTTGTGAGTTAGCAGCTGGTTGGTAGTGAAAACCAGTCGCAGAGTGTAATTGTATCGCGGGAGATCGAAACGCCGTCGTTTTGCGTTGAGTAACCAGTCTTTGGCAAAGTCTGCCAGCAGATAGTATCTTAGGCCTGCGTTGGGTAGGATCTGCCAGCAGCAACGCTTACGTGGATTTCAGCAGAGAGCGCTAAGGAATTTCTAAACGGCGACGTTTTGCGAGGTATCTGCTGGGTGTTATCTGTTAGCAGCAAGCTCCTGTAGCGAGTGCAAAATGCTGTCGTTTGGATTAATGAAGGCGACGTCGTTTTGGTTAGTGCTAGGGGACCAGTCGTTGCATTTGTGTAGTTCAGCAGATTTGCTGACGTGTGCAAAGCTACGTCGTTTTACTTAGTTGAAACGCTGCGTTTTGATGTCGCGTCTGGTACCAGCTGCAAGGATATGTTGCGTTGTGAGAGAAATCCAGTCGCTGGTTTTGGGCGACCAGCTGTTGACAGATAGTATGACGTAAGCTGTGCGATGTCGTTTAGTTAAGTTGCCACGACACCGTTTTGCTAGCGTTGTTGGAGAGATTCAGCAGCTGGTTTGTTTTGCATCTGCTGGTTGTATTTTCAGCGAGTGTCGACTGGTTTGTCGGTGGGATCTGTTATCAGCAGTTGAGAAGTGTATATATATTGGAAGACTTGGTATTCGATTGGTTTATTAGATTCCCATACTTAGCGAAATATTCTCCCGATTGTTGCTCTTCGCTTCGAACCCTAGGTTACTGTTCACCGCGAGTTTCTCCGACAAATTACCGTAGTTTCCGGCCACCGTTTGGTACGTTCGAGGTAGCGTTGGACTCCTCTCGAGAATCTCTTCAATTCCATACCACTTTTGGAGGCTGTTGTTGGCTGGAGCAAAAGCACAAAGTTGCTGTTTATTTCGTGCATTTCGTAGTTCGGGTAGAACTTCGTTCCCTTGTGATGAGATCTTGTTCCTAGCCTTGGTTTAAGCTTCCAGTAAGTTGTTTGGTAGTATTTGCGTTGGTTGAGCGTAGCTCCCAGCCGTGAGCTTCTGTTAGCATCCCTGAGAATTATGCTTCGTTGTTTAGCAGGTTTTTAACCAGATTTCTCGGGATCCCTTTGTGGTAATTGTTGCGCAGTATTGAGTTACGGATCTGAGCTTGAGGTAGCTGGGAATTGGCGTGAGATTTAATGTTGGATGGCTGTTTGTGCATTGCCGTGGATGTTGTTGTGTGCGTATGTGATTGCTGTTGATTTTAGCTGCTGTGTTTATGCATAAATGCATTTCCCATATTGCATTCAGATTTCTGTTGCAGCCATTACTTGGTATTATGTTGTATTGCTGTTATTTCTTACCAGGATGTGAGGGCGAGCGGAAATACCGCACTCTCATCTCCCTGCTGGGATCTGTTAGCCGCCATGCGCCGAGTGGTTAACTACCACAGTTCATGGGCGAGGCAACGGCAGGTTGAGTTGTTTGATGCATCTGGTATTCGGGTGTAGTGTCAAGGCGAGTGGCTCATTACCAAACTTTGAACACACCCCGTGGCCACTGATTCGTTGCAGATCTTTTGGAGCTATGTTTGAGTTCCTTGGCTCCCTTGTTGGTTGTAGCCTTCAGCTGTTATCCGGTGTCTCATCCATATCATCTGCATTTTATCATATGCATTTCTTTTAGCTATTTCAGTTGCTCTCCGTACTGGGGTTTGACCCCATGTCCCTCTGGGGCTTGGTTGTTTTCCTTGTTGTGTTTTTTTCAGGGAACCCAGGTTTTACAGCTGGTCGTGGCTTTAACCCAGCTGGAGGTGCCCCAGGAGGTGGTTAGAGTATCCCAGATGCGTATAGCATATTTATATTTATCAGTACAGTTAGCCAGGGGGATGCCCTGTGCTTCGTTGTTGTATCCAGTGGTTGGAGTCTGATACTTGTGTTTGTATGCTATATTGTATTGCTATGGCTTGTAGCCATTTCTTGTTTTGTTGATTTCGAAAATGGGATATTTATTTTGAGTATCGCACTATTTTAAATTATATGGTTTTAAACCGTCAGGCCAAAGAAAAAATTTTACCCGCTTTTTGATAGCTTCCGCGTGTGTTTGTATGATTTTACTCTGTTGACAGCACGAGGCTTGACAACTTGGCAGGTGGAAGCTGTTGTGCACAGATCTTATGGATTCAACACGAGCTGAAGGATTACATCATTGATGCTTCTGAAGCGCCTATTTTCTGTGACAACACCAGTGCCATCGTAATCACTCAAAATCCAGTGCTGCATTCAAGAACAAAGAATATCGACATCAGGCATCACTTCATAAGAGATCATGTGCTCAAGAAAGACGTCCGGCTGGAGTATGTGTCGACAGACCAGCAAGTAGCTGACATCTTCATAAAGCCTCTACCAGACGCTAAGTTTTCTTATTTCAAAAACATTCTTGGTCTATTAGAACTGCCTTGATCAGTCTTTGTGAGACCTGAATTTAATGGTAGATTAATGTTAGATTGATCGGTTTTAAGAATTTTGGAAGCTTTCGTAATTTTGGTATTTGTGAGTTAGCAGCTGGTTGGTAGTGAAAACCAGTCGCAGAGTGTAATTGTATCGCGGGAGATCGAAATGCCGTCGTTTTGCGTTGAGTAACCAGTCGTTGGCAAAGTCCAGCAGATAGTTTCTTAGGCGTGCGTTGGGTAGGATCTGCCAGCAGCAACGCTTACGTGGATTTCAGCAGAGAGCGCTAAGGAATTTCAAAACGGCGACGTTTTGCGAGGTATCTGCTGGGTGTTATCTGTTAGCAGCAAGCTCCTGTAGCGAGTGCAAAACGCTGTCATTTGGATTAGTGAAGGCGACGTCGTTTTGGTTAGTGCTAGGGGACCAGTCGTTGCATTTGTGTAGTTCAGCAGATTTGCTGACGTGTGCGAAGCTACGTCGTTTTACTTAGTTGAAACGCTGCGTTTTGATGTCGCGTCTGGTACCAGCTGCAAGGATATGTTGCGTTGTGAGAGAAATCCAGTCGCTGGTTTTGGGCGACCAGCTGTTGACAGATAGTATGACGTAAGCTGTGCGATGTCGTTTAGTTAAGTTGCCACGACACCGTTTTGCTAGCGTTGTTGGAGAGATTCAGCAGCTGGTCGAGTGCAAAACGCTGTCCTTTGGATTAGTGAAGGCGACGTCGTTTTGGTTAGTGCTAGGGGACCAGTCGTTGCATTTGTGTAGTTCAGCAGATTTGCTGACGTGTGCGAAGCTACGTCGTTTTACTTAGTTGAAACGCTGCGTTTTGATGTCGCGTCTGGTACCAGCTGCAAGGATATGTTGCGTTGTGAGAGAAATCCAGTCGCTGGTTTTGGGCGACCAGCTGTTGACAGATAGTATGACGTAAGCTGTGCGATGTCGTTTAGTTAAGTTTCCACGACACCGTTTTGCTAGCGTTGTTGGAGAGATTCAGCAGCTGGTTTGTTTTTTCTCTGCTGGTTGTATTTTCAGCGAGAGTCGACTGGTTTGTCGGTGGGATCTGTTATCAGCAGTTGAGAAGTGTATATATATCGGAAGACTTGGTCTTCGATTGGTTCATTAGATTCCCATACTTAGCGAAATATTCTCCCGATTGTTGCTCTTCGCTTCGAACCCAGGTTACTGTTCACCGCGAGTTTCTCCGGAGAATTCCCATAGTTTTCGGCCACCGTTTGGTACATTTGAGGTAGCGTTGGACTCCTCTCGAGAAGTTCTTCCATTCCATACCACTTTTGGAGGCTGTTGTTGGCTGGAGCAAAAGCACGAAGTTGCTGTTTAGTTCGTGCATTTCGTAGTTCAGGTAGAACTTCGTTCCCTTGTGATGAGATCTTGTTCCTAGCCTTGGTTTAAGATTCCAGTAAGTTTTTTTGGTAGTATTTGCGTTGGTTGAGCGTAGCTCCCAGCCGTGAGCTTCTGTTAGCATCCCTGAGAATTATGATTCGTTGTTTAGCAGGTTTTTAACAAGATTTCTCGGGATCCCTTTGTGGTAATTGTTGCGCAGTATTGAGGTACGGATCTGAGCTTGAGGTAGCTGGGAATTGGCGTGAGATTTAATGTTGGATGGCTGTTTGTGCATTGCCGTGGATGTTGCTGTGTGCGTATGTGATTGCTGTTGATTTTAGCTGCTGTGTTTATGCATAAATGCATTTCCCATATTGCATTCAGATTTCTGTTGCAGCCATTACTTGGTATTCTGTTGTATTGCTGTTGTTTCTTACCAGGATGCGAGGGCGAGCGGCAATACCGCACTCTCATCTCCCTGCTGGGATCTGTTAGCCGCCATGCGCCGAGTGGTTAACTACCACAGTTCATGGGCGAGGCAACGACAGGTTGAGTTGTTTGATGCATCTGGTATTCGGGTGTAGTGTCAAGGCGAGTGGCTCATTACCACACTTTGAACACACCCCGTGGCCACTGATTCGTTGCAGATCTTTTGGAGCTATGTTTGAGTTCCTTGGCTCCCTTGTTGGTTGTAGCCTTCAGCTGTTATCCGGTGTCTCATGCATAGCATCTTCATTTTATCTTATGCATTTCTTTTAGCTATTTCAGTTGCTCTCCGTACTGGGGTTTGACCCCATGTCCCTCTGGGGCTTGGTTGTTTTCCTTGTTGTGTTGTTTTTCAGGGAACCCGGGTTTTACAACTGGTCGTGGCTTTAACCCAGCTGGAGGTGCCCCAGGAGGTGGTTAGAGTATCCCAGATGCGTATAGCATATTTATATTTATCAGTACAGTTAGCCAGGTGGATTCCCTGTGCTTCGTTGTTGTATCCAGTGGTTGGAGTCTGATACTTGTGTTTGTATGTTATACTGTATTGCTATGGCTTGTAGCCATTTGTTGTTTTGTTGATTTCGAAAACTGGGATATTTATTTTGAGTATCGCACTATTTTAAATTATATGGTTTTAAACCGTCAGGCCAAAGCAAAAATTTTACCCGCTTTTTGATAGCTTCCGCGTGTGTTTGTATGATTTTACTCTATTGAGAGCACGAGGCCTGACAACTTGGCAGCTGGAAGCTGCTGTGCTCAAATCTTATGGATTCAACACGAGCTGAAGGATTACAGCATTGATGCTTCTGAAGCGCCTATTTTCTGTGACAACACCAGTGCCATCGCAATCACTCAAAATCCAGTGCTGCATTCAAGAACAAAGAATATCGACATCAGGCATCACTTCATAAGAGATCATGTGCTCAAGAAGGACGTCCGGCTGGAGGATGTGTCGACAGACCAGCAAGTAGCTGACATCTTCATAAAGCCTCTACAAGACGCTAAGTTTTCTTATTTCAGAAACATTCTTGGTCTCTTAGAACTGCCTTGATCAGTCTTTGCGCTAAAAAATTGCAGGTTGAACAGCTTTCGTGATTATCAGATATGAGTCTACTATTCAGGGGGAACACCATGGATTTTCAGATCTGGTAAAAGCTCAGGTATGGGAGAACCTTAGTCTTAGGGGTAACAAAGGATCTGAAGTGTTAAGCGCTGAGTCGGCTGAATATGTGGGACCTGGACATACTCAGATTCCATATATACACAGTTGATGCTTATCATTGATCATATGCTGCAATACTCCTACTGATACATCAAAATAGATCCTATGCCTGTGACGTGTTAAATAGTTGGCGCCTGTTTTTACCTTTTCACCCTCGCAGTTAAAATTTCAAATCATTTCAAAATATTTTCAAAATCTTGATTGCACCGTCGGATGATTGACACGTGTTGTCATCATACGAAACGTCACATCCACATTCTCTCACCGTTTAACATTCCTCATTTACATTACGCAAATTCACTTTTCAGTATTCCGTACCTTAAGCAAATTACCTTCAAGCTTTCGTGCATTCTTGCTCTCTAGTGCTCTCTGTTTGCAGAATATTCATCCTTCAGGAATTTTCTCGATCTACTATCTGAAATGGCATCAGCTTTCATCACCAACACTCTTCAAGTGAACTTCGACTCAGTCTTGGGTATCTCAGATAACGATGAAATGGTGAATATGTTCAAAGCCCTTGAATCTACTGGGCTACGTGGATTTCTGGGATGTTCGTCAGTACTTTATCGGTAGGAAATGGAGCAGTTTTTCGATACAACTCTTGTGCAAGATGGTGATATTACCTTTGTTGTATCCGGAAAGTATGTTGCCATTCCTGAGAGCAGGTTTGCAGGCATATTCAATCTGCCTACAGAGGGTCTAACTGATTTGTCAGATGTGCCGAATAATATGGTGTTGCAGGCAAGAACTATTTTATCTAAGACGAGTGTGCCTGTTCAGTTCTCGTACAAAAAGAGATTGATGAAGTACGAGTTCAATTGTTGAACGATATTTTGGCCAAGTCCATTACTGTGAAAGCTGGTTCTTTCGACGTCGTCACCCATGAAAGGTTTCTGATGATGACGGGTATTCATTTTGGTATCAAAGTAAACTTGAGTAAAATTCTGTTTGAGGTCTTGAAGGAAATGGTTGATAGAACCACCAAAAGAGCCAAAGGGTTTGCGGCTTAGATTTGTGTTCTATTGAAAGGCGACCCCGCGGTCATCTTGGGAGAGGCGAAGACCTTCCCTCCGTTGAAAATACTCTCTGCCAAAACGGTGAATACATATGTCGCCACGAACAAAACCATTGATGCTCGTGGTGAAACTGATGAGCCCAAAGTGGCTAAGGTAGCGATTGTGAAGAAGAAATCTGTGTCCAAGAAGAGATCTATTTCAATTGATATCAAGGACACAGCTGAGGTACAATTGGAGACAGCTGCTCCAGCTATTAAGAAGAAGAGGACAACAACTGGAAAAGCTGCTTCCAAGAAGAGGGATCTGGGACTTGTATCAGTGGCACCAGAAGCCGCCCCGATCCAGATTATTGAACCTATTTCAGCTGTGCCAGCTGAGCGTCCTCCTGCACCTAAATGCAACGCATTGAAGAGAAAGTTTAGGATGCCAGCAGGTTCTGATGATGAGCTTGTTGAAAAAGAACCTGCTGTGGAGGAACCCATCTTAGACCAATCTGCTGGAACAGAAAAAATTATGGAACTGGAGACAACTGCTGAAATTGATGACGTGGATATGATTATTGAGCAAATTCTGGCAGACACAACGCAGATGGAAACCGATGCGGGGGAAACAGATGTTGAGGGACAAGTGGAAAAGAGATCTGATGAGACAGAAAGGATGATCAATTTTACAGCTGATGTATTTGCTGCTCTTGATTTTCAGGTGTTTACCAATGAAGCCGAACGACTGGTTGAAACAGGGAGTGATATAGAGGATGAGATGGAGACCGCTATGAAAGAGGAATCGGAACCCTTGAGCAAGGTTCTGGAGACATCTGTCTCGCCAACTTCTGACGATGAATCTCTATCCCTGAAGAAAATCTGGCACAATTTCCTGATGGAATGATGCTACCTTCACTCATAGCAGCAGAGCCCACTAAAATCAAGTTTTGTCGTGGAATTGAAATTAGAGGTGTTGAAGCTGGTGATTGGTACAAGGCAAATCTTCCCAAAATTGCTGCGGCTGATAAAGGGAAGAAACCACTAGAGGAACCGGATACCGTGAAGGGGCACACGGACCATGAACAGTTTCAGTTTATTTGTGGGGACATTTATTTTCTTATTCTGCTGCGGGAAAAATTCATCACGGAGATGACTTCATTCTTTCATTCTTTCAGTCTGAGAAATATAAAGGTTATGCAGTCAGTCAAGGACATATTTTCCAAATAAGAGAAGACGTTAGTTTGGGCGGAGACGGATTCTTTGGAGAAATCCGTTCAACGGTGGATGTTCATTATTTCTAAGTAGAGAGAGTTGTTGTTGCGCAAATTTTTGGTAGCACGGCGCACTAATCTCGTATTTGGTCAACCCACTACGGCTATTGATCAGCAAATTCTGGACCTTCTTTCGGGAGCTCATCAACAGGCCGTCAGAAACCTATTGAAACAAATGATAACTCATGGGCTGCAATGGACAAGGTCATACAGTTCAATGTTGTTTGAAGAATCAAATATTGAACGTGGTTTCTTTATTCCGAGATCCCACAAAAATTTTTTTTCTACTTGCTGGGTCAGAAACTTACGGGAGGTTGAAGGGTCATGGTTAGTCGAGGATGGCTATGATCACGTGGTTTGTATGTACGCAGATCGAGATTGGCTATGAGTATGGCCTATCACCCACAGACAGACGGACAGTCTGAGCGGACTATCCAGACTTTAGAGGATATGCTGCGTGCAATTGTGATGGATTTCAGCGGTGGCTGGCAGGATTCGCTATCCTTGGTTGAGTTTTCGTATAATAACAGCTACCAGGTGACTATCGGAATGGCTCCGTTTGAGGCGTTGTATGGTCGAAAGTGCAGATCCTCGATTTGCTGGGAAGAAGTTGGTGAGAGACAGTTTTCTACACCAGAGTTTGTTCAGCACATGAAGGATCAGATCGATTTGATTCGAAGTAGAATGAAAGCTGCTCAAGATCGTTTCTCTAGCTATGCTAATAGAAGACGTCGACCGTTAGAGTTTGAGGTAGGCGATCATGTGTTTCTCAAGATTTCTCCTTTCAAGAGCGTCATGCGATTCAGATTTAAAGGCAAGTTAGCTCCCAGATACGTTGGTCCTTTTGAGATTGTTGAGCGGATTGGACAGTTGGCGTATAGATTGAGGCTGCCCGAGGGGCAGCGATGCATGATGTCTTTCATGTGTCAATGTTGAGGAAATATGAGCCAGATCCGTCACATGTGTTGAGAACCGACGAAGTTGAGCTGGATTCTGCCTTGAGTTATGTTGAATATCCAGTACAGATTCTGGACAGGAAGGAGAAACAACTGAGGAACAAGATTGTTCTGTTGGTGATGGTCCAATGGAGCAAGCATGGCAGAGAAGAAGCAACTTGGGAACCAGAAGAGAAGATGCAGCGAGAATGGCCGCATCTGTTTGAGTAGATATATGTATTAGTTTTCAGTTTCTGGTTATGTTCTTCCCTAGTTGTAGTTGTTGATTTCCCAGTTATCTTGAACTCTTGGGTTTGAATTAGATGATTTTATGTTTTTCCTCCTGATGTTGTATTGATTTGATTGAATTTCTCCCTGAGTTGCCTTTGATTTCGAGGAAGAAATCTCTTAAGGTGGGGAGAATGTGAGGATTCAGATTTAGAGTAGTGGTTAATTTTATTGATTGGGATTAGCCACGTGAATTTTTGAGTATTTAGAGTTGTTGAATTGCTCTAAGTATTGAATCAGCCGTAGTAAATTTCGGTAGTCAACGCGAGTCAGCGATACTGTAGCTTGCAGCTGGTAGGAATGGGAACCAATCGATGCGCGTTGCAATTAGTTACTGTAGCGGAAGGGATGATACGTTGTCGTTTCAATCTTAGAGGTTGCTGCTGGCAGGCGTGGCTTTTAGCGCGAGAGTGATCGAGAGAGCGACACGTGTTAGTCAACGTTTTGAGTA
>KQ997538.1:42731-56846 GCA_001598015.1 Dorcoceras hygrometricum | reverse complement strand
AAAAGTCCAACGCTATCATCGGAGTGGTGACTACCAGATTCGAGTGTCTACCACCGAGTTGTGATGGGCTGACGGGCCCCGATGATCAAGGACCGATGATTTCCACCGGCTGATTGGCCATGCGTGGTATAGAGACTTGATTTGATTTGCCAGTTGATAGACTGGTCTAGCTATCCGATTCTTTGATAGCCCTCATGCATTCATAACATTGATTTATGGCATGTCACATGTTAGCTGTTTTGATAGCTTTTAGTACTGAGGCTTGACCTCGTATTCTGTTTTCCTGCTTTTGTGTCTTGGGTCTGTGTTACCCATTTGCAGGATCTTCAGGTAGCCAGGCTGGACAGAGCAGTGGTACAGCTGGTCGACCCCCGTTCCCATGAGTTCCAGTTATATTTATGATATGTACTGAACCGGGGGATGCCCCATGTTTTTATGTATTGTGGATTTATTTTAGACTTGAGATTTATTGTTGCCTGGTTTGTATAAGTTTGAGTTAACTTATATTTTGACTATCGATATTTTGGATGTATGTTTTTACGTTCAGGCCCAAATGATTTCGAAAAATTTTTAAGCCCTGATTTTAGCTTCCGTGTTTATGCGTTTATTTCGTGTTAATTGTGAGTAATTAGCACGGGGCCTGACATTTTGGTTTGGTGAACAGTAGTTAGGGTATCGTGACAGAGTTTGATATCGGAAAATATTCTAAGTGTCGGGAACAATAATAGACAAGGGTCAAAGCTCTCTATATATACTCAAATCTGTTCGAGCTTCTAAACAGATCTCACCGACAACTTAAATCTCAAAGCTAACATTCCCGCTCGCATACAGATCTCACCACAGATCTCAATCTACGCCAAAATAGATCTCTACTAATTCAAACGACATCGCACAAGTCCTTACTCGCATTTGGACACGTCACCCGCTACTCAAATCTGAATCGCTAGCGAAGAAAAAGTCTGAAACTTCAAAACGGCGTCGCTTCCTAACACTCAGATCTCTCTCAAATCTGAAGACCAAAGCTGACACACTGAGCTTCACTCGCTAAGCCAAAACGCTGTCGTTCCAACTAATCCAAATGACGTAGTTTTGCTACTCGCTACACAACAAGCTAGCGTACTCTCTTCTGCTCAGCGACAACAGATCTCGCTACGACTATTGAACAAGATCACTCAGCGATGACCAATACCACATCTGAACAGATCCCGCGACAACTCTAACTCTCCAGGTCTGTTCCAAGGACTTATACAAAACTCGATAGCTTCTCCAAGCATATCGACTCAAAGCTGGACATCCAGATTCGTTCGCTCAAATCTAAATCCAATAAAACCCGATTAATTAACGCAATTAATCCTTCTAAACTTTCGGGTCTCACATTTAATCTTCGAGATATCTTCTGGTTTATTTTTGTAAATAGTTCTTGTTGTTATAAGAACCAGAAGATTTACAGTACTCACTATATCGTATTTTCTCGTAATATCCAGTGTTGAGTCTGTGAAAGACTTGCTGTGTGACGCAGTCTGAAAAATCAAGTTGTTTGTATTTAGGCAGTTGTATCTGCGTATATTGGAGTTTCTAGGAGTTCACTTGGAGCAAGGCTCAGTGACTGGGTGTAGACAGAAGCTGTGTGCATCAAATTCTTCTAGTGGAACCTTCCTGCAGAGGAAGAAGGGGAGCGTAGGATCTTCAGATCCGAACTTCCATAAAAAAAACTCTGAACCTTACACTTTTACTTTAATGCATCGCATTTATATTTATATTGTTCACTGATCGATCGAATTCTTTCCGCACATTATTTGTTAGTCGAGAAATCAGATTTGGGACTGAGATACCTCAGATCTGGTAACTCGGATCTGAGTTAAGCGAGGTGCTTATAAAATCATTTTAAGGTTTCGAAAAATAAAAATCCAAAGGAGTTCATTCAACCCCCCCTTCTGAACTCCTAAGGCTGTTTTCAATCCATATTGTTCCTATCAGCTGGACAGTTGGAAGAATATTCTTTCACGTTTGATGGTTTTTTGAGATTTCGTGGCAGGTTGGTAGTGCCAAATCTGATTGATTTGAAGGAGGAGATCTTGAGAGAAGCACACTGTAGTAGACATAGTGTCCATCCTGGTGTAAGGAAGATGTACCATGCCTTGAAGCCGTACTTCTGGTGGGCAGGTTTGAAGAGCGATGTTGATGGTTTTGTCGCTCGATGTCTGAATTGTCAGCAAGTTAAGGCAGAAAGGATGATACCTGGTGGTCTATTGCAGAGTTCAGAGGTTCCCCAATGGAATTGGGAGCACATAGCTATGGATTTTTTAACGTATTTTCCTCGTTCAAGTGGAGGCTGTGATGCTGTTTGGGTTGTTATAGATAGACTTTCGAAGTCTGCTCATTTCATTTCCTACAATATGACGTATTATTTGAAGAAGATGGCGAAACTGTACGTAGATTTCGTGGTGCATTTGCATGGAGTGCTTGTGTCCAATGTTTCAGATCGAGATCCGAGGTTTACTTCCAGGTTTTGGAATAGTTTGCAAATAGCTTTGGGTACCAGATTGGCTATGAGTATTGCTTATCACCCCCAAACCGATGGCCAATCTGAGAGGACTATCCAGACTTTAGAGGATATTTTGAGAGCTGTTGTGATGGATTTCAGCGGTAGCTGACAAGATTTATTGTCTTTGGTTGAGTTTTCTTATAATAAAGCTAATAGGTGACAATTGAAATGGCACCATTTGAGGCTTTGTATGGTAGGAAGTGCAGATCGCCAATCAGTTGGGAAGATGTGAGGGAGAAGCAGCTGTATTCTCCATAATTTGTGCAGCATATGTGAGATCAAGTAGATCTAATTCGACAGCATATGAAAGCTGCAAAAGATCACCAAGATAGTTATGTGAATTGCAGAAGGCGTAGGCCTTTGGAATTTCAGGTTGGAGATCTAGTTTTCTTGAAAGTTTCTCCTTTTAGAAGTGTGATGAGATTTGGTCTCAAGGGAAAGTTGGCTCCTCGTTATGTTGGACCTTAAGAGATTGTGGATAGGATCGGTCCTTTGGCTTATCTCTTGTTACTCCGCCAGATCTGTCCTCATTGCATGATGTTTTTCATGTGTCTATGCTGAGGAAGTATGAGCCAGATCCTTCTCATGTGTTGCGAACTGACGAGGTGGAGCTGGATCGAACTTTGAGCTATGTTGAATATCCCTTGCAGATTCTGGACAGGAAGGAGAAACGGCTCAGGAAAAAGACCCTTTCCTTGGTGATGGTCCAGTGGAGCAAACATGGTAGAGAAGAAGCTACGTGGGAGTTAGAAGAGAAAATGCAACGTGAATGGCCTCATCGTTTTGAGTAGACTTGTTACTCCGCCAGATCTGTCCTCATTGCATGATGTTTTTCATGTGTCTATGCTGAGGAAGTATGATCCAGATCCTTCTCATGTGTTGCGAACTGACGAGGTGGAGCTGGATCGAACTTTGAGCTATGTTGAATATCCCTTGCAGATTCTGGACAGGAAGGAGAAACGGCTCAGGAAAAAGACCATTTCCTTGGTGATGGTCTAGTGGAGCAAACATGGTAGAGAAGAAGCTACGTGGGAGTTAGAAGAGAAAATGCAACGTGAATGGCCTCATCTTTTTGAGTAGAGGTTGCATCTGTTTTCCAGTAGCTTTATTGCTTGTTATTGTTGCTTTCCAGTTATCTTGAACTCTTGGTTAATAGCCTCTCGTTGTGTGTTGGAGAGTTGCTGTTTGTTTTGTGCGTAGCGGGATTTTCCTGTGTTGGTTATTTGTTGAGGTTTTGCTCAATTCTGGAGTTCGTGAATGATTTCGAGGACGAAATCTTATTTTCAGTGGGGGAGAGATGTGAGACCTGAAAGATTATTGGATTAATTGAGTTAATTAATCGGGTTTTGGACAGACCAGATTTGCCGTGAACAGATCTGGGATGGATCAGCTTTGAGCTGATATGCTTGGTGAGCGTATCGGGTTTCTATTTTGTGTGTTTAGGGGTTTTGGACAGACCAGATGTGGCGTGAACAGATCTGGAATGGATCAGCTTTGAGCTGATATGCTTGGTGAGCATATCGGGTTTTTATTTTGTGTGTTTAGAACAGATCTGGACAGTTGTAGAGTTCAACGGGGTAGTAGGAAAATTTGGAGAGTTGAGAAGTGCTGTTTGGTAGCTTCGGATTTGGCATTGGTTGATTGTAATCGAAGCTATAGGTGAAATCTGGTTATCGCAAAGTATTCGAGATACGTTGGTTGAATATCCTGCGCCGGTAGAGAAACGCCATCGTTTAGAGGAAATCAGATTTGAGTTACGTTAGTTGTTAACGTTGCGTGAACCGGCCTGGTTCTAGAGTTTACTGTAGACCGGTTTCAGGTTGTATAGAACGGAAGACAATGCAATGTCATTTTGGGTTCAGTGAACGCTGTGCTGTGTCGGTATTAGATCTGGTCTTTCAGATCTGGGTGTTTTGGCTAGGAGCGATGCGACGCCGTTTGGTGAGACACGTGTATGTGTTAATGGGTAAGTGGCGCGACGTCGTTTGGTAATAGCACGCTGGTGTAGCGTATGTTCCAGATCTGGAGTGATACTCAGATCTGAGTGGCTTTCAGATCTGGTTGCTTAGTTGTTAGCGCTGCGTGAACCGGCCTGGTTTGAGAGATTACTATAGATCGGTTTTGGGTTTTCTAGACCGGAAGACAATGCGATGTCATTTTGGGTTCAGTGAACGCTGTGCTGTGTCGGTATTAGATCTGGTCTTTCAGATCTGGGTGTTTTGGCTAGGAGCGATGCGACGCCGTTTGGTGAGACACGTGTATGTGTTAATGGGTAAGTGGCGCGACGTCGTTTGGTAATAGCACGCTGGTGTAGCGTATGTTCCAGATCTGGAGTGATACTCAGATCTGAGTGGCTTTCAGATCTGGTTGCTCGGGACCGCTTTTGTGGTAATTGTAGCTCAGAACTAAGGTACGGATGTGAGCTTGTTTTACAGCATTGGATTTAGCATGGATATTATGTGTGCTGCTGTGTATGCTTCAGTGTTGTTATTGCTTGCTTCTGCTGTGTTGATTATTGCAAGCTGTTACATTGCACACACGCATTATTCATGTTGAGCTCAGATCTTGTTTAACCGTGCCTTGTTGTGTTGATCTGTGCGTACCAGGATGCTTGTGTTGGAGGTCGAGCGGGTAACTCCCATTTTCCTCATCTCCCTGCTGGGATCTGTTAGTCGCTATGATCTGAGTGGATAGCTACCACGCCTCATGATCTTGGCAACAGCAGGTTGAGTGATCTGTTGTGCTTCTGGTACCGTGTGTTGAGACGAGTGGGTAGCTCCCATATACTCACACACCCCATGTCCACTATCTTTCAGTTTATCTGTATCAGTTGTTGAGCAGTTTCTTTAGATCATTTGTCTCCCTGCCTTCGGTTGTAGCCTTGTTCTCTTTCATATCATCTGCATATTATCTGTTGCTAGCTATTAGCTACTTTTCAGTTGCTCTCCGTACTGGGTTTTGACCCCATGTCCCTCTGGGGCTTGTTGTTTTGTTTGCCTGTGTGTGTTTCAGGTTATCATGGTTTCTCCGCTGGACGTGGAGTTGATCCATCTGGTAATGTCCCGGGAGGTGGATAGAGTGTCTGTGAGACCCGAAAGCTGATAAGATTAATGAGTTAATTAATCGGGTTTTATTGAGATCAGCTTTGCGTTGATGAGCTTGGAGAAACTATCGGGTTTTTTTAGCCCTTAGAACAGTTCTGGAGAAATTGAGTTTGGCGCGGAATCTGTTCAGCAGTTAGCGCGGGTCATCGCTGAATGTTAGCGTTCAGCAGTGGTGACGTCAGCAGTTGTCGCTGGGTGGTTGTGTTCAGCAGTTGTAGCGAGATCTGTTGTCGTTAGTGTTCAGTGGTGAGATAGCGTGCTTTCAGTAGCGGGTGCTAGTACGTCGTCGTTTGGATTAGTTGGAACGACAGCGTTTTGGATTGGCGAAGAAGACTCGGCTGTGAGTTGCGTTAGCGTCAGCTGTGTGAGAGATCTGTTGTTGCGTTGTGAACAGATGTTGGTTAGTTTTCAGCAGTGAGTAGCGGGTGACGTGTCCAGTTGCGAAAGTAATTCTCTGCGACGTCGTTTGAGTTAGTAGCGATCGCTGTTGTAGCGTAGAGGGAGATCTGTTGCAAGATCTGTTTGCGAGCGGGAATATCAGTTGTGATAGCTTAAGTGTTGGTGGATACTGTTCCTTCAGCTGTGATCAGCTTTGACTTACATTAGAGGACTTGGTCTTCGATTTGAGTATCCAGTTTTCATACTTAGAATATTTCCCGATTGTCAATCTCTGTCGCGATACCCTAGCTACTGTTCATCGAACCTTATCTTCTTCGATTGCCGGCGGTAGACAGCTCCGACGAGAGTGAGAGTGGTAGCGTTGGACTCCTCTTGCTGAGACGCTTCATTTGGATATTGTTTTCGAACGTTTTCTTGAAGCTGGTGAGGTGTGCGAAGACATCACCCTTGTGTAGTCTGTTAGCATAAGCGTCGAATTTCGCTCCTAGCTTGTTGGGGTAAGTAAAGTTCCTGCCTTTGAGCTTTGTTTAGAGCTTTTCTGTTGAGTTAGAGAGGTAGGATTAGCGCTGGTGGAGTTTGTAACTCCCAGCTGCTGTTTTCTGTGCTTCGATCCCTGAGGAATTGTATGTTGACGTTGAGCAGGTGGTAGATCTGTGTGCTCGGGACGTCATTGTGGCAATCTGCTGTGGTAATTGTAGTAATTGTTGCACAGAGAATTGAGGTACGGATGTGAGCTTGTTACAGCTTAGGATTGCGCATGGATTATTTGCTTTGCTGTGTATGCTCTGTGTTGTTATTGATTGTGCCTTGTTATGATATCAGCTGTTGCATTTGCATACACGCATTATCCTGTTGAGCTCTGTTTTGCTAGCTATGCCTGTTCTGTTGATTTGAGAGTACCAGGATGTTGTGTTTGAGGACGAGCGGGTAGTTCCCGTATGCCTCAGAGGCCGAGCGGGTAACTCCCGTGTCCCTCTTCTCCCTGCTGGGTTTGTTAGCCGCTATGAGCAGAGTGGGTAGCTCCCATATCTCATGAGTGGGCAACAGCAGGTGGAGCTGTTTGTTTAGCATCTGGTATGGTGTACTGGAGATGAGTGGGTAGCTCCCATGTGCTCAGTACACCCCGTGGCCAACGTCTGTCTTTCATTTGATCAGATCTTGGTGTTGAACTGTTGTTGCGATACTTTGGCTCCCTGCTTTCGGTTGTAGCCTTGATCCCTTGCATAGCATTTGCATATTTATCTGTTGCTTTCCTTATGCTGTTTGTATTGCTCTCCGTACTGGGGTTTGACCCCGATGTCCCTCTGGGGCTTGTGTATTGTTTCCTGTATGTGTTTTCAGTTTCCCAGGTTTCTCTACTGGTCGTGGCTTTGACCCAGCTGGAGGTGCCCCAGGAGGTGGATAGAGTGTCCTAGTTAGCGTATAGCATATATGTACTAGTACTGTCAGCCGGGGAATGCCCTGTGCTTGTGGGATTCAGTTGTATGCTGTAGTACTTGTATTTGTTTAAATGTTGTACTCTTGTACTGAGTGTTTGTAAACTGAGATATTTTAAGTATGGTTGTATTTTAAATTATATTTTAAATTGTCAGGTCTAAAGCGAAAAATTTTAAGCCACTTTTTGTATGCTTCCGCTATTGTTTTGCGTGGTTTAACTCTGAGTAGAGCACGAGGCCTGACAGTTTCCCAGTTATGTATAGTATATACATGTTATAATGTATTGTATCTATGTTGAACGAGAGACTCATCATGGATCCTTTGGTTGTTGATTGAGAGTCACTCTATGCTTGTATATTAGTTCGTGTTGTTTGTATTGTTGTTGGTTGTTGTATTGGATTTTCAATGTTGTAAAACCAGTATTTTGGATATCCATGTATTTTTCAGTTAGGTTTTCTAAGTCAGGCCAAAGTGAAAAATTTTAGCCACTATTTTAATGCTTCCGCTATTGTTATTGCGTGGTTATACTCTGTGTTGTGTACCGGGCCTGAAATTTTTGGTATCAGAGCTTAAAGTGGGATAAGCTCGAATTCTTTTGATCACACTTGAGTCTAGGCACCTGTTTGTGTGTTGCATGTGCTTAACTATGTGCTTTATCTTCTGTATGATCTTACTGTTCTACTGATCTCGTAGATGCCGCCTAGACGTAGGGGTAGAGCGAGAGGACAGTTTCCGGAGGAACCCGAGGGTCAGAATGAGGAGATTCAGCGTAGTATCCCTGGTCGTAGGCGTACTAGGCAGATTGACGATGAGGTTGATGTGCTGGCAGCCCGCGTGGATGAGACGGAACTAATCATGGCGTGAGTTTGACAACTTGGTTCAGGGAACCATGTAGGTGGGCGAGTATGCTCGAAGGTTTTCTTCTCTTTTGGATTATGTTCCTCAGGTGTCTGGCCGAGAGAGAGCGAAAGAGGAACCTTTTCTTGGAAGGCTTAACGAGGATCTGTACTCCTTGGTGTTGATGAGTTCGCCTACCAGTTATGCTGACGTGGTGGAAAAGGCAATGGACATCGAGGAAGGGTTGAGGAACCGGAGGTCTCGGGTTCAACCTCCAGCGGTGCAAGGTTCATGTCCCAGTGTTCCAGGGGCGCAACCTCCCCAGTTTCCCTAGTCGTCCCAGCAGTAGCCCCAGCAGTCAGCGCAACAGTCTGGACGCCACAGGTTTAGGCCTCGTGGTCATCAGTTCAAGAAGAAGCAGGGTTGTAGTTCTTCTGGCTCCGTTAGTTCGAGCAGTAGTAGTAGTCCTAAGGCTACCTTTTGTGGACAGTGTGGTGGCAGACACCCTTCGACGCAGTGTACAGGAGTTCAGGGTGCTTGCAACATTTGTCGGTAGTATGGACATTTTACGAGAGTGTGTCCATTGGAGAGATCTCAGCACACCGCAGCCCCACCTCAGGGTCGTCCTGGTGGATCATCTAGAGGTCGTTCTTTGCCTGTTCCGCAGCAGAGGATAGGGGAGACTCAGTATAGGCCATTCCAGCAGCCTGGTCCTTCGTGATTTGGACAGTCTTCCCAGCCTCAGTTCTCAGGACCTCAATATGCCCAGGTGAATGCCATGACGAGGGAGCAAGCTGAAGGCACGCCAGGAGGAGTGATTGCAGGTACTTGTTTGTCTTTGATTTTCCTGCACGTGTATTGGTTGATACTGGAGCATAAAATTCGTTTATTTCTGATGCATTTGTGGTTGAGCATGGTTTGCATACCACATCTTTATGTGATTTTGTTTCTGTTACGACTCCTGCCGGCGCGAGCCTATTCCCCCAAGATATTTTGTTGAATGGCATTCTTAGGTTTGGTGAGAATGTGTTAGTAGTGAACCTAATTCATTTAGTGATATGAGATTTTGATTGCATTGTGGGAATGGACGTTTTGTCTAGCTATAGGGCCACCATGGACTGTTTCCATGGCGTTGTGCGTTTTCGGCCCCAGTCTGGTGAGAAGTGGAACTTTTATTGCCTCGATTCCCAATCGAAGATTCCATTGGTCTCTACTATGGAGATGTTTAGCCTTATGTCGTTGGAGAATGCTGGATTCATGATCTATGCTATGGACGCATCCTTTTCGTCGTGTGTGGAGCTTAATGACATCCCTGTTGCTCGAGATTTCTCTGATGTGTTTCTGGAGGAGAATCTTGGCCTTCCTCCGAGAAGGGAGATCTAATTCAGCATTGAGTTGGTACCTGGTACAGCTCCGATTCGATTGTTTAGCGCCAGCTGAGTTGAGGGAGTTAAAGGTACAACTTAGTGATTTGCTAGAAAAAGGTTTTATTGGACCGAGCATGTCGCCGTGGGGAGCTTCTATCTTGTTTGTGAAGAAGAAGGATGGTTCCATGAGGATGTGTATAGACTTCCGACAACTGAATAAGGCTACCGTGAAGAATAAGTACCCTTTACCGAGGGTCGATGATTTGTTTGATCAGCTTCAGGGTTCGGCGGTGTATTCAAAGATCGAGCTGTTTTTGAGGTACCATCAGTTGCACATTCGAGAGGAAGATGTTTCGAAAACTGCGTTTCGTACGAGGTACGGGCATTTGGTTATGCCTTTTGGTTTGATTAATGCCCCTGCAGTTTTCATGGATTTGATGAATCGAGTCTTTCGAGAGTTCATCGATCAGTTTGTGATTGTGTTTATCGATGAAATCTTGGTGTACTCAAAGACTCCGATCCAGCATAAAGAGCATTTTAGGTTGGTTCTCCAAACTCTATGAGACTCACGGTTGTATGCTAAGTTCTCCAAATGCGAGTTTTGGTTGGATAGAGTAGTGTTTCTGGATCATGTCATTTCAGCTGCAGGTTTATCGGTTGATCCCAGTAAGGTAGAAGCTGTTGTGAACTGGGAACGTCCCAAGAATATATCTGAGATTCGTAGCTTTTTGGGATTGGCTAGCTATTACCGACGCTTTATTGAGGGATTTTCTAGTATAGCTAGGCCTATGACGCAGTTGACCCAGAAATACAACAGATTTTTTTGGACATAGCAATGTGAGAACAACTTTCAATTGCTCAAGGAGAAGCTAACTACAGCGCCGGTGTTGGCTTTGCCTTTGGGTTCGGGTGATTTTGTGGTTTGTTCAGATGCTTCGTTGAACGGATTGGGTTGTGTGTTGATTCCGACTGGTCGAGTCATTGCGTATGCTTCTCGTCAATTGAAGCCGCATGAGACTCGATACCCAGTTCATGATTTGGAGTTGGCAGCAGTGGTCTTTCCCTTGAAGATTTGGCGCCACTATCTGTATGGAGAGCTGTTTGTGGTGTATATGGACCACAAAAGTCTCCAATATCTGTTTTCTCAGCCAGATTTCAACATGAGACATCGTAGATGGATGGAGCTGCTTAAGGATTTTGATTGTGAGATCCAATATCAACCTGGGAAAGTGAATGTAGTTGCTGATGCATTGAGCTTCCTGAGTCGTTGTTCTCACGCATTTAAGTTTTAAGAAATTATTTGACTACAGCTATTTTAATGCGTGTGGTTGTAGTATGTAGTACTTGCTATTCTCCAATTTTGTAATTGTTGAACCCCTAGGTCACTAGGTTTGATTGGTCCAGATGACGTGGAGACGAAGACCGAGGGGCAGGATTCCTGAGCAGGCGGCACTTCAGTTGGCACAAACCAGTGACCAGGTGTTTTCCGTAGCGAGATGAGAGAAAGATTTTTATCTGTTTATTTTTCAGTATGCAGTTTTGGGAACAATGCTCTTTTGTTCGTTGAGGTTTTTGTGGTACACTTTAAATATTTTATGTTGGAATGATTCTTCGGTTATGTTCAACTTTGGTTCAAAGTTTTAAGCATTTTATGATATCGATTTTATTTGTAGCTTTCGAGAGTTTCATTTCAGCTTTCAAAAAAAAAAATGTCTTCTGCATTTATTTTATTAGAAAAAGAAAAGAAAAAATAATGTTTGAGAGTGAGGGTGTTTCAATCTAAGTTTCGCATATCTATATATGTATATATATCAGCCGATCTGTTAGATAGTGCGCGATCTGAAAATTTTACGAAGTTGCAATTAATTCCAGAATAATTTGTTGTATTTCCATTTGAAACTTCATAGTTAATTTATTTAAAATTTTTGGTGGGCCTCACAAGAATACAATTGAGCATCATGATTTTCTCCAGAGATTTAAAGAGCTACCACTTCAAGGAAGAAGATCAAGAAAATGTGTTTGCACATAAAATGATAAGTTCTTTGAATTTTTTCTGACGTTGCAACTATTGCAGCTCAAGATGCTACTGGGCGAACATTTGATGATCCGATCTTATATCCACAAGGAACAGAGGAAGATCTTGAACATCTTTGGATCTCTGTTCTGTACTCGAACCCAACGGAGCCAATCGTAATTGCTATACCATAAGATCAATCCCCGTGTCAAGTTTGTAGAATCATTAAGAATGTGGTCAGCGGTCTGAATGTTGATCAACTATCTTCCAAAGCTGATCTGCAGAAGTTGAAGGAAAATATATCAAAACAGATGGATGTTGTGCTACATGATTTATAAAATCAAGAAAAAGTATTATTCATTTATCGTCAGACACAACATTGGCAGCATGTAGACTTGCTCACCATGGCTGATTAGTGTAAAGTGGAGATTATGGCAGAAGTCGTAACCATTGGTACTAAGTTGGCTGAGGTGGTTGAATGCTTAAAGAAGTGGGAAAGTAGTAGTAAGGTGCAGAGGATAAGGTGAAATATAATTTAAGAGGATATTGATTAGATCAAAGAAGAGTTAAGCAGTTTTCAAGAGCGAGACTTTAGATTAGATCAAGGATTGTACTTGTATACTTAAATATTGTGTAGAGATTAAAAGATGTCTTAATGAAAGATAAATTCTTTTTATGTATATTTGTATTAGTTTTGTCATCACAAAAAAGGGGGAATTGTAAGATAAAAATATTTTAAGTTTTGATGATAATAAAAGAATAAGCTCATGACTAATATAAACAGAATAGGACAATGCTTAAGTTAAGATCAGATTAGAGTATAAGTTAAACTTGGACGGAACAAAACAAAGCGTACATTGGACAGAGCATATCATATTAGAGTAGAATAGGTCGAAGAGTTTTCAAGATCATATTAGATCAGATGTACAAGAGCAGATAAGAGATCAGATCAACTATCATATCTTAACAGATCATATTAGAGAGTCAGATCACATCGAATAAGCTTAGAAGATCAAAACAGATAGTTTCATCATATTATATCATAGCAGACTTTGAGTATTTTCATAAGTTGAGCATTTATAGTCGCTGGACTGTTGGGGATCCGGATCCGTCCCCCGGCTTGGCAGCGGAAGAACAATAAAAAGGCCGGGAGACGATCAATATCAAAAACAGACAATTCAATAATCGTCATATATAGGGCGTTTAAGCGGGTTACCTTGCTGGCACTTGTGCCTGGCTCCAACCGGTATTACAATAATCCGGCTCTTCTCGGTAGATTGCGGTAGATTATCGCCAATCCGGTCCACGACCAGATCCGAGACTCCTTCGTCAGGCTGCACTAGAAGCGCTGACGAGATCAGCACGAACGGATACTCCTCGAAAAACTAGGCCGGAACAATTTCCGGCGAAGCTTGTCGGCGGCGGCGGCAGCGCGTGGGGCGGCGGCGGCGGCGGGAGTTGAGAGGAGGGAGGCGGCGTGTGTTGGTGCTTAGGGTTTAGTTATGTGTTGTGTAGAGTTACAAGTGAAGTCATCAAGTCTAATAATCATAATTAAATAGAGTGTTGGACTTGGACCGGCCCAACGGGCCCGGTTCCAACAATGAACATTCAGTTTATCTCCAACACCGAGACTTCATCGTAACTCCGATCGCCGATCAGATCGGACCGATCGACTCAGTTTCCAAAACTGAATAATATGATCTGAAAAACCATTTTTCAGGACCCCAGTGCAAAAAGACCGTCTTGCCCCTCAACAGTGGGAAACCCCGGTTTGACCCCTTTTGACTTTTAGGAAGTCGCACTTCCCGAAATCCTCTTCTCGTGCTCAACGCATTGAGCTGAGTATCCGTGCGGGAATCTCGAATCTAGTACTTGTGTGACCCTCAATGGTTCAGGGATACAGCTAGCCGTGGGCCCACAACCATTGTGGCTCCGGAATCACAATTCCGGACCTGCCCAACGGATCATGGTAAAGCGTCTAGCAACATCGCCCCATGATCCCCTAGGTATCACTGATAGCTGCAAGAACCAGTTGGTCGTGGTTAGCGTACAGTACGGTCCTTTCAATCCATATATCCCGATCAGATCAACGACCATTGGTAAATCGAGAGTCGCTATAGATCTGATAGCTATGCATACATCTTGGAGATCGAATAGTGACATCGCGAGTGTAACTAGGTAAACCCATTTACCAAAAACACTTATTGTATTCTAGCCAGAGATTTATACACTATTATCCCCTCAGATAGCATAGGATATCCACGCATGTCTGCGAGCGGTGAATCCTCGACAACGATGCATCGACTCCTACATGCATCGGGGTCTCACCCAATCCCGACGCCTTATGACCCCAAGTGAGTCGGCAAACGGGTCAAAGTGAGACGCCTATCATGTAGAGTCTCAATGACGTTT
>KQ997538.1:3542-42408 GCA_001598015.1 Dorcoceras hygrometricum | reverse complement strand
ACTATTAGATGTGTTTCATGATATCCGTCATACCCACTATCACATCTAACATACGCTTTAGTGCATTCTAGGTCTTTACTCAACACAATTGTAAATCATTACACACATAATGAAAGTAAAGAATGCCATATAAGAAAATGCGAATATCATATATAAAGATTGTTTGTACAAGAGTCTATGAAACCCACACGCCACAAGTTGGCTAGTTGGGCATCTACTCTAACATGGACAAGTAAGACAAAAATCAAAACAAGATCAGAGTGGTTGAAGTACGAGGATGGTCTTATAGAGCAAAAAGAATGAGCATTAATGCATCAGTACGGAGTTTGTACAGAGCATTAGATACACATTAATTGCTTAAGGACGAACATACGAGGATTCAGTAGGTGAGTTACCTGATATTAACATTGAAATCCAAAACTATGAATACCAGTAACTGTAGAGAGTATACAAATATTATGTCATATATTTTGAACAACTCTTGAATCACTGAAATGCTTTTTTTTATTTTGTTATACACTTTGAGTTTTATTTATTCAGCAGTGCTAAATAAAATTAGGGCTTATTGTGTGACGACTTGACTTTTCAAAAATGTTTTTCTTTAAATAAATGCTATAAATTTTTTTGGAAGTATCGCAAAACTTAAAGGTAACAATCATGCATCAAAAACTCAATTAACATCATGATTGAAATCCAAAACTATGAATACCAGTAACTGTAGAGAGTATACAAATATTATGTCATATATTTTGAACAACTCTTGAATCACTGAAATGCTTTTTTTTATTTTGTTATACACTTTGAGTTTTATTTATTCAGCAGTGCTAAATAAAATTAGGGCTTATTGTGTGACGACTTGACTTTTTCAAAAATGTTTTTCTTTAAATAAATGCATAAATTTTTTTGGAAGTATCGCAAAACTTAAAGGTAACAATCATGCATCAAAAACTCAATTAAACATCATGTCGAAACAAAAATGCGACATTCCAAGAACCAGCTTTGGAGTCTCAAAAGCATTCATCCTCAAAGTTTCGTAACGTAAATTTACCCTCAAAATTTCTCATAAAAAATCTAATAAAAATCTAATACGAAAGCTAAAGGTCTCGGGATTGCGCTGCCTGGGTCCGATGTCAGGGCCGATGCTCATAATACCGAAATAAGCACACAATCAATGCTAAAACGCGGAAGTTCTGAAAGTTGTTAAAATTTTTCTTTTTGGCCTGAACTAAAATACAACTTTAAAATACGCGAATACTGAAAATACAGACTTTATTCAAAAGCCCATAAAAAAACTACAACATCCACAAAAGAAATATATATAGATACAAACAATCGAATCAGAAATAGAACAACTACACAGGGCATCCCTTGGCAATGAATCGATACGATCTATATATACATAACTGGGAACTCATGCCTGAAGCTCCACCAGCTGATGCATCTCAAGGACCAGCTGATTTACCTAAAATCCAAATACACAACAAAAGCCCCAAAGGAAGGGGTTAAACCCCAGTATGAAGAGCAATCATAATACAGCTATCAAATACAACATGTAACATATCGTGTTGTACAATGCATGAAGGGTACCAAGAATCATCAGCATCAAAGCACAGCGACTCAGCTGGCAAACATAATCACAGTGGCCACAACAAATGTGAGAGTATGGAATCTACCCCATCGTTCTCACACGCGGTACTAGTAGCATAATCATCAAGCTCAACCAAACTGGTGCCTTCATCTCTCTGAGGGGTGGGACCTACCCACTGGTCCTCATGGCGACAAAAATCTCGCAGCGTGAAGTCGAGGATACGGGAGCCAACCGACACCTCATTTTATTTTCAAAAAGGCATATTGGTACTATTCATCAACATCATCAATCGGTTCTCAAAGGATCAGGCTCAACATGAGATGCGTGTATAAAATGCCAACACAATCATGAACAACATGCAATATGCGATTAAACAGCTTCAGAAATCACATGCATGTATAAATAGAACACTCATGTAAACATGCAACACAAGGCTTATCAACTCAGCTTGCAGCCACAGACACGACAACAAGCAATCATCGCAGCAACTCAGCACACTCATAAATAGCTACGACAGCTCAACACATAAACAACTCAGACAACAGCATGCCATACACAACTCAACATTCTAGCACACATAGATATATTCACATGTCTATCTCAAAGCTGTAATCACAAGCTCAAATTCGTACCTTGCGCTCTTACCACCATACCTCAGCACAGCTCTCACTGCGACCCGCTTAGGTCTCAGACAATAGCTGCATCTCATGGCAAAAACCACAAGAGATGTACTATCTGCCAAGATATCTAAGAGATCAGCTCGAGTTTAAGCTCACACAGCTCACGATCGAAGCTTCACAATTCAACCAGCCTAAACTCACATCATAAAATCAAAACCCAACATAAAACATGACTACCTAGGGTTGAACTGTTACCTGAAGTGAAGCTCAACTCGGTCGAAAATTGTGGAATACAGCTCACACAGCTTCTCTTCGATTTCCTCCGGCCTCCTCATGACTCCAAACTGGTACAGAAATGTCGAGCTTGAAAATAAGTTTCCAACCATGGTACCCTCGCTCAAAACTGATTGGCACGATCGTGAAAATACTAGGTCAGGTGAACAGTATATCGAATAGCGTTTGATAAAATATTATCGGGAGCTCTCAGGAGAAGATAAGGAAATGAGTGGTCGAAAATAACAACTGTTGGTCAACGAGCAAAGTATATATACATATGTTCTCCATGTCATGCCTCATGCTCAACAGAGTAAAACCACACAATAAACGATAGCGGAAGCATTAAAATTGTGGCTAAAATTTTCGCTTTCGGCCTGACTTAGAAAACATAAGTTAAAATACACTGATATTCAAAATACTGGTTTTTACAACGCTGAAAACCCAGTACAATAACAAACAACGATACAACACGGAGTGACTCTCAATCAACAAACAGATGAGTCTCTCGCTCAACATAGATACAATATAATATAACAAAGATATCATATGTATCTACTACATATAACTGGGACACTCTATCCACCTTCTGGGGCATTACCAGCTGGATCAACTCCACGACCAGCGGAGAAACCATGGTAACCTGAAAACACACACAGGCAAACAAGACAACCAGCCCCAGAGGGACATCGGGGTCAAACCCCAGTACGGAGAGCAACTGAAAAATAGCAGTTAAATAGCAATAGATAATATGTGAATGCTATGCAGGAGAACAAGGCTACAACCGAAGGCAGGGAGCCAAAGGATCTCAAGAACTGCTCAACAACAGAATCCAATCAACTGGAAGATAGTGGTCACGGGGTGTGTGAGCATATGGGAGCTACCCACTCATCTCAACACACGGTACCAGATGCAGAACACAGCTCAACCTGCTGTTGCCCAACTAATGAAATATGGGAGCTACCCACTCCGCTCATAGTGGCTAACAGATCCCAGCAGGGAGATGAGGGACACTGGAGTTACCCGCTCGGCCTCTAAAATGGGCATCCTGGTACACACGTATCAATATAACAAAGCAAGGCTAGCAAGATCTGAGCTCAACATGAATAATGTGTGTATGCAATGAAACAAATTGCAATAAACAACACAACAGAGACAAGCAATAACAGCACAGAGTCATACACAGCAGCACACATAATATCCATGCCAAATCCAACGTTGTAAAACAAGCTCATATCCGTACCTTAGTTCTGAGCTATAATTACAACAAAATCAGTCCCGAGCAACCACATCTGAAACCTGTTAAGCCAAACAACAACGCTAACTCAGGGGCGCAAAGCTCAGGGCTACGAACTAGGAGCTACAACCTCAACCAGCTCTGTCCTACCCTTCTAACTCAACAAACAGCTCTAAACAAAGCACAAGGGAGGAACTAACACTTACCCAACGAGCTACCTGCACAGAGGAGCAAATCTGCGCTTATGCTAACAGACTACACAGGGAAGCTTCCTACGCGATCTTCTTCCAGCTTAACCCAAAGCCTACAAAAGAGGTTTAGAACGACGCACCTTCACAAGAGGAGTCCAGAGCTACCACTCTTGTGTTTGTCGGAGCTGCCTACCACCGAAAATTGAAGGAAATAAGCTTCGGTGAATAGTAGCTAGGGTATCGTGACAAGATGAACTCACGGGAAATATTTCTAAGTGTCGGGAAACAATATCGTGAGACCAGTCAAAGTCCTCTATATATACAACTTAAGTTCCCCAAATATGATGAACAGTAGCCATCGACAACACCTGCTCAAAGCTGTTCCCAACTCAGATCTGAGTAACACTCCAGATCTGGACCATACGCTAAACAGATTTGGAACTTATCCAAACGACGTCGCACCAAGGACCCCTCGCTCAATTAGGATACGTCATCCCGCTAACCAAATCTGAATCACTAAACGACATCGCATCGTGTTCTCCGATCTGACTCACAAAACCCGACAAATCTGAAATCCCTGAACAGCACCTGTCATGCCCCGAGACCGAGAGTCATGACATCGGTAATATTAAACAATTGTAAAATTGTGAAACATTAAGCCTCATAGTATAGCTCAAAACCAGTCTGTTATATAACCAAATATAATCTTTTTTACAACTGAAAATCAGAGTCTGAAATAACAGAAATGCGGAAGCGAAATTTACATCAACAAAAAAAACTAACTGAATCTTCACCAGCCTCAGAACAGCTCTTGTTCCCCTTCTTCGACCTATTCTTCGTTCTTATCTGGGTGGGAGAAGTAATGGGTGAGTGTTTGGGGAAACACTCAGCAAGTGGGGGATGCCATTCGAGCATAACAAAATATACATATACTGAATAACAGATTTCATAGCAGAGCGTTTACAGAACAGAGCATAGCATAACAGGTAGCACTGATAGTTACTTCGTCTCTATGGTGTACTGATCAGTCCCTAATTTTTACTCCTCTAAGGGGTCGATGCCATAGTTACACCATGTAACTCAGAGTGCGGAATATTCCGTAGACCCATATTACGACAGAAATATCAGTGCTAAAACAGAACATAGATCATAGCATGAACATGACACGAAACAAGATCTGATACGAAACAAGTGCTCGAACAGTAATTCAAAACAGATTATAGTATGAATATCATATAGTATTTCAAACGAATTTATATATATATCAAAAGCCCACTTACAGGAATCTGAAGTCTGAGTGGTTCAAAATCTGGTATACTTCGTACCGCACTAGGATGCAGCCTTGTGCAAAGTTTCGGCGTGGAAGTTTACTGTAGTTTTCTAAAATTTTTGGGATGAATGTGGGGGAAATATGCTGCCATCAGCTAGGTATTTATAGGTGCAGAAATGCGAGTCAAAAGGTCAGTCATTAAAGCCTTAAATTCCTGATTTCTTGGTCATTAAAATGGCTGTTACAATAGTAACGGTTTAGGCATTGAATTGGATGGCTTAATTGGCCATTAAATTCTCTAAATTGGCAGTTACGAATGCGAAATCTGATCTGTACGCGTGTAGTATCTTGCTGAAATTCGTGAGCTGAATTTTCTTTACCAAATCTGAATTTACGTCACCAAATGTGAATTTACCTCGCCAAATCTGAATTTGCGTCACCAATATGAATTTGTCTCGCCAAATCTAAATTTACATCGCCAAATCTGAATTTGCGTCACCAAATCTGAGTTGACTTAGTCAAAACTGAGTTGACTTTTTCATATCTGAGTTGACTGTTGACTGGCCAGATCTGAGTTGACTATTAGCTGTCCAGATCTGAGTTGACTGTTGACTGTCAAGATCTGAGTTGGCTGTTGACTGTCCAGATCTGAATTGGCTGTTGACTGTCCAGATTTGAGTTGGTTGTTGACTGTTCAGATCTGAGTTGACTGCTGACTGTCCAGATCTGAGTTGACTGTTGACTGTCCCAAATCTGAGTTGACCGTCTCAAATCTGATTTGACCGTTTTTTTTTTCTTGATTTTTACATCCCTCCCTCCTTAAAAAGAAGTTTCGTCCTCGAGACTTTGGTTACCTTAATCGTCAAAAAGGTATGGATATTGATTGCGCATCTTCTCCTCCATTTTCCACGTGGCTTCTCTCTCGGTGTGGTTGGTCCATTGGACTCTGATGTACGGTATTGTTCTTCGTCTAAACACCTGGTCCTTTATGTCCATTATTCGAATTGGGACTTCTTCATAGTTCAGTCCTTGGGTCAGATTCCCTTCCACAAGGAGTGGCCCTTCATCAAGAACGTGGCTAGAATCCGAGATATATCTCCTTAGTTCTGAGACATGGAATACATTGTGGATTCTTGACATACTGGGTGGTAAGGCCAGACTGTAAGCAAGTGTTCCTACTCTTTCCAAGATTTCGAATGGTCCGACATACCGGGGACAGCTTTCCAGCCTTATCGAATCGAACTACCCCTTTCATTGGAGAAACCTTGAGATACACCTTTTCGCCTACCTCAAAGGCCAAGGGTCTTCTCTTTAAATCTGCCCAGCTTTTCTGTCGATCCTGGGCTGCCTTCAGTCTCTCTTTTATGATGGCGACCTTTTTCACTATCTCCTAGACCATTTCAGGTCCTGTGATAACCTTTTCTCCAACATCATCCCAATACAGCGGCGATCAACATTTCCGTCCATAGAGGGCCTCATAGGATGTCATTCCTATGCTGTTGTGGTAGCTGTTGTTGTATGCGAACTCTATTAGAGGTAGATGTTCGCTCCAGTTTCTACCGAAGTCCAAGGTGCATTTCCGTAGCATATCCTCTAGGGTCTGGATGGTTCTCTCAGTTTGGTCATCTGTATGTTGGTGATACGCCGTACTGAGGGTGACCTTACTTCCCATGGCTTCTTGGAAGCTCTTCCAAAAACAAGATACGAACCTTGGGTCCCTATCTGAGAATGCTGGTTGGAACTCCATGTAATCTGACAATGTTGTCCATGTACAAAGCAGCGAGCTTATCCAAGCCATAGTTCATATGGACAGGCAAAAAGTGCGTGGACTTCGTTAACCTATCCACGCTTACCCATATTCCATCATAGCCTAATTTCGTTTTTGACAGACCTACTACAAAGTCCATGGATATGTTTTCCCACTTCCACTCTGGAATTTCCAGTGGCTGTAATAATCCTCCAGGTCTTTGATGTTCTGCCTTGATTTGTTGCATACGTGGCATCTAGCAACAAAATCAGCAACGTCTCTTTTTATCCCATTCCTCCAGAAGTGCTCTTTCAAATCTCTATACATTTTTGTACTCCCTGGGTGGTTTGAGAACTTGGACTTATGTGCTTCAGAAATCACTTCCTAACGGAGGTTATCGACGTCGGGTACACACAATCTTCCATTCATCCAAATGATTCCTTTTTTATCTACTTGAAATTCCGAAACTTTCCCTTGCTGGATCTGTTCCTTCCGTTTGGTCAGAGAAGGGTCTCGGTATTGATTGATCTTGACCAATTATTTGAGGCATGGTTGAGCTGAGACTGAAGATAGTATCACATTGTTCATGTTCTTCCGACTTAACGCATTGGCTACCTTATTTGTTTTTTCTGGGTGATAGTTTATTGTCAAGTCGTAGTCCTTTAAAAATTCGAGCCATCGTCTCTGTCTTAGGTTCAATTCTTTCTGAGTAAATAGATACTTGATACTCTGATGGTCGGTGAATACTTCACATTTTGCCCCGTAAAGGTAGTGTCGCCAAATATTTAGAGAAAAAACTACCGCAGCTAGCTCTAGATCATGGGTTGGGTAGTTTTGTTCATGCGTCTTTAGTTGTCTTGAGGCATAAGCAATTACTCTGTCATTTTGCATGAGTACACACCCTAGTCCTCCTTTAGATGCATCGTTGTAGATAGTAAAGCTTTTGTCCCATACAGATAGAATTAGAACAGGTGCAGATGCAAGCTTTGTCTTCAGAGTTTCGAAACTTGCCTCACATTCTTCGTTCCAGTTGAACTTGGAGTTCTTCTGGGTGAGTCTAGTGAGTGGTAAGGCTATTGAAGAGAAGCCTTCTATGAACTTACGATAATAGCCAGCCAATCCCAAGAAGCTTCTAACTTCTGTCACTGTCTTAGGTATAGGCCAGTCCATGATAGCTTCTACCTTCTTCGGATCCACTGATACGCCTGCTTCGGAAATTATATGGCCTAGGAATGCCACACTCTTCAGCCAGAATTCACACTTCTTGAACTTGGCGTACAGTTGTTTCTCCCTCGGGGTTTGAAGGATAATACGAAGATGTTCCTTGTGTTCTTCTTCACTTGGTAAATATACGAGTATATCGTCTATGAACACCACCACAAATTTGTCGAGGAATGGTTTGAATACCCTGTTCATGAGGTCCATGAAGGCCGCTGGTGCATTGGTTAGACCAAATGGCATCACCGTGAATTCGTAATGACCATACCTTGTTCTATATGCAGTTTTAGGAACATCCTCAGCCTTGATCTTTAGTTGGTGATAACCCGACCTCAAATCTAACTTGGAGAAGGTTGTAGCTCCCTTGAGTTGATCAAAGAGATCGTCAATTCTTGGAAGAGTATACTTATTTTTTATTGTGATCTTGTTCAATTCTCTGTAGTCGATGCACAATCTCATAGTTCCATCCTTCTTCTTGACGAATAACACTGGAGCTCCCCAAGGTGACACACTGGGTCTGATCTGCTTTTGGTCTAGCAGTTCTTGTAGTTGATCCTTGAGCTCCTTGAGTTCTGCAGGTCCCATTCGGTAGGGTGCCTTGGAGATTGGGGCCATCACTGGCACTAGGTTGATTTCGAAATCAATTTCCCTGTCAGGCATTTTTCCAGGTAAGTCGTCTGGAAACACATCTACGAACTCTTGCACTACTGGGATGTCTTCTATTTTGAGTTCGTCTCCTTCTTTTACTTCACGGATCATTGCCAATAAAACTTCTGCTCCTGACTTCATGGCTGTCCATGCTTGGGCTGCAGAAATTAGGGACTTTCGCTCCTTGTTCTTACCATAATATATCTGCTCTTCTTGATCAGGGGTTTGGAGTTTCACACTCTTACCTCGACAATCTACCAATGCATGGTTCTTGGATAGCCAATCCTTCCCTAAGATGGCGTCGAATTCGATCATGTTGAGTTGTATCAGGTTTGTAGAGAATGAATGGTCGTTTATGGATATCTCGCAGTTCCGATGGATCTTATGTGTTTCAATGGTAGTGTTGTAGGAGTTGCTATCTATACGGTTCACATAGAATTTCAGGCTCTAACCCTAACTTCTTAGCAAATCTCCTAGATACGAATGAGTGGGTGGCACCACAATCAAACAACACATAATCAGGCAGCTTGTTGATAAAAATGGTACCTGCCACCACGTCGCTGGCGTCTTCGGCTTCTTCTTGTGTCATGGCAAACACACGCGCATTGGGTTTATCCTCCCTGGGCTTTGGCTTGTTCAGAGCCGTATTGCTCGATCCAGGCTTTGGACCTTGGTTTTTCGTACAATCCGCAATTCGGTGGCCCAACTTTCCACACTTAAAGCATGCACCGCTCTGCTTGCGACAATCTCCACTATGCCGATGACCGCAAGAGGTACAAGGTGTCAACATTTGATTATTCGGTGCAGATGCTGATCCGCGGTTGTTGAGGTTTGGCCGCTTCTTCTCCATCTTTTACTTCGTGGATCATTGCCAAGAAAACTTCAGCTCCTGACTTCATGGCTGTCCATGCTTGGGCAGCAGAAATTAGGGACTTTCGCTCCTTGTTCTTACCATAATATATCTGCTCTTCTTGATCAGGGGTTTGGAGTTTCACACTCTTACCTCGACAATCTACCAATGCATGGTTCTTGGATAGCCAATCCTTCCCTAAGATGGCGTCGAATTCGATCATGTTGAGTTGTATCAGGTTTGTAGAGAATGAATGGTCGTTTATGGATATCTCGCAGTTCCGATGGATCTTATGTGTTTCAATGGTAGTGTTGTAGGAGTTGCTATCTATACGGTTCACATAGAATTTCAGGCTCTAACCCTAACTTCTTAGCAAATCTCCTAGATACGAATGAGTGGGTGGCACCACAATCAAACAACACATAATCAGGCAGCTTGTTGATAAAAATGGTACCTGCCACCACGTCGCTGGCGTCTTCGGCTTCTTCTTGTGTCATGGCAAACACACGCGCATTGGGTTTATCCTCCCTGGGCTTTGGCTTGTTCAGAGCCGTATTGCTCGATCCAGGCTTTGGACCTTGGTTTTTCGTACAATCCGCAATTCGGTGGCCCAACTTTCCACACTTAAAGCATGCACCGCTCTGCTTGCGACAATCTCCACTATGCCGATGACCGCAAGAGGTACAAGGTGTCAACATTTGATTATTCGGTGCAGATGCTGATCCGCGGTTGTTGAGGTTTGGCCGCTTCTTCTCCATCTTTTACTTCGTGGATCATTGCCAAGAAAACTTCTGCTCCTGACTTCATGGCTGTCCATGCTTGGGCTGCAGAAATTAGGGACTTTCGCTCCTTGTTCTTACCATAATATATCAGCTCTTCTTGATCAGGGGTTTGGAGTTCACACTCTTACCTCGACAATCTACCAATGCATGGTTCTTGGATAGCCAATCCATCCCTAAGATGACGTCGAATTCGACCATGTTGAGTTGTATCTGATTTGTAGAGAATGAATGGTCTTTTATGGATATCTCGCAGTTCCGATGGATCTTATGTGTTTCAATGGTAGTGTTGTAGGAGTTGCTACTCTATACGGTTCACATAGAATTTCAGTCTAGCCCTAACTTCTTAGCAAATCTCCTAGATACGAATGAGTGGGTAGTACCACAATCAAACAACACATAAGCAGGCAGCTTGTTGATAAAAATGGTACCTGCCACCACGTCGCTGGCGTCTTCGGCTTCTTCTTGTGTCATGGCAAACACACGCGCATTGGGTTTATCCTCCCTGGGCTTTGGCTTGTTTGGAGCCGTATTTCTCGATCCAGGCTTTGGACCTTGGTTTTCCGGACAATTCTCAATTCGGTGGCCCAACTTTCCACACTTAAAGCATGCACAGTCTGATTGCGACAATATCCACTATGCCGATGACCGCAAGGGTAAAAGGTGTCAACATTTGATTATTCGGTGCAGATGCTGATCTGCGGTTGTTGAGGTTTGGCCGCTTGGTCTTAGGCACACCGTGTGAAGTCTGAGAATTGAGGGGGCGTTTGTTCTTTTTATCAGTTCAGTCTCTACTCGGATTGCAGCTCCCATGAAGTCCTCAAAGCTTGTGTCTTGGTAGACTGCAAGGGCTTACTGGATAATGCTATTCAGACCCTTCTTGAATCGGTGCATCTTTAGAGTAATATCTGCCATGACCGTTGGGACATAGGTGCCCAATTAATTGAACTTGGATGTATACTCTACTACCGACATGTCTGCAGTCTGAGTGAAAGTTTCAAACTCGCTGAGCCGTTGCATTCTGACTTCCATTGGAAAGTATTGTTTCAAGAATGCTTCCCAAAATCTTTGCCATGTGATTTGTCCATTTGCAGGCATGGTTGGCTCGACTGCTTCCCACCATTTCCCAGCTTTGCCGTCGAGGAGTGGTGTTACAACATCTACCTTGAAAGCGTCTGGGACTTCCAGTACTCGAAGTTGCGTTTCAATGTTCTTCATCCAAGTCTGGGCAACTTAGGCATCAGGGCTCCCATCGAAGGTGGGGGCTTTGTTCTTGCGTAGGGACTCATATTAGTACTTAGTCCCACGAGGTGGAGGGGTAGGAGGAGGGGCTTGGTTGTTGTTGGTATTGACCAACCCTTGGAGAGTGGTGGCAACTATAGTGGCTATTGCCATCAGGTCTTCTCTGCTAAGACCACCTCTTGAATTAGAGGATCCTTCGCCTCCATTGTTACTATCGCTTCTTCGGTTGCCTGCCATATTCTGCCATAGGAAAGCTTACTAAGGATGGGTGTGTATAAATGCAAAGCAATCGAGAATACCATATCACGAAGGGATAAGCAAATTTTGGATAGAAAAATGAATGGAATACAAATTCAGAAGCTAGAACACATTCTATTCCTCAACAATCTCTCCCTCGCCTAAAGGAATATCCTCGAGCCCTTCTTCTTCTGGGTATTCCTCCGGTTCTTCCTCCCATTCATCATCGAATGGAGCAGGAGCACTGTTGTCTTCTTGTAGACCTTGGATTGTTTGAAGTAGGCTAGCTTTCTCTCTACCAAGGCCTCAATGATTAGGTGCTGCTCTTGGATCGTATCTTCAGCCGCTTGGATGCGAGTCTGCCACTTATGATGAAACTCCTGATGGCTATCTCTAGTCTGTTGTTTCTTTTCCTTCATCCTTTCAATTGTCTTGGACATGCAAAGCCTATTTCAGTGAGCCCGGCAATGGTCCTGTGCGAGGCTTCTAACGCTACTTGGGTACTCTCATGTTCTTTCTTTATAGCATCCGACTCTCGTCTCTCGATTGCTAGTTTGGCTCTAAGACGTCTAATCATGCGGCTCTGGTTGTCCAGGGCAATATGCTTCATGCGAAGGATAGCAGCAGCACGAGTACGGGGGACAGAGGGGGCCATTTCGTAAAAATCGAAGATATTTCCAAAAATAGAAAGTTGTGAGATTATTCCATACACAGTTAGCTCTAACCATAGGTATTGTAGAACAGTTGACGGAACTGAAATCGGAGTTCTGGACAAGAAGTTATTGAATTTTCAAATCTTTCCAAACACGGCAAAAACGCGATTTTGGAGACCTAAACGAAGGAATTTGGCCAAAAAGTGTCTTATGTCACAACGTAGTTGTGGGTATTGCTCGTTGGGCTGTGTCGAATGGGTTAGCACTGATCTCATGCCAAAATCTGAAAGTTCGTCCCGGATCTTGCAAAATTTCAGATTTGGTTTCCCAGTCGGATTATGAACCTGGTGAGCTCTGATACCACTAAAATGTCACGCCCCGAGATCGAGACTCATGATATCGGCAATATTCAATTATAAAATTGTGAAACATTAAGCCTCATAGTATAGCTCAAAACCAGTCTGTTACATAACCAAATATAATCGTTTTTACAACGGAAATCAGAGTCTGAAATAACAGAAATGCGGAAGCGAAATTTACATCAACAAAAAAAACTAACTGAATATTCACCGGCCCCAGAACAGCTCTTGTTCCTATTCTTCGACATGTTCTTCATTCTTATCTGGGTGGGAGAAGTAAGGGGTGAGTGTTTGGGGAAACACTCAGCAAGTGGGGGATATCATTCGAGCATAACAAAATATACATATACTGAATAACAGATTTCAGAGCAGAGCGTTTACAGAACAGAGCATAGCGTAACATGTAGCACTGATAGTTACTTCGTCTCTATGGTTTACTGATCAGTCCCTAATTTCTACTCCTCTGGGTCGAGGCCATAGTTACACCACGTAACTCAGAGTACGGAATATTCCATAGACCCATATTACGACAGAAATATCAGTGCTAAAACAGAGCATAGATCATAACATGAACATGACACGAAACAAGATCTGATACGAAACAAGTGCTCCATGTAGCACTGATAGTTACTTCGTCTCTATGGTTTACTGATCAGTCCCTAATTTCTACTCCTCTGGGTCGAGGCCATAGTTACACCACGTAACTCAGAGTACGGAATATTCCATAGACCCATATTACGACAGAAATATCAGTGCTAAAACAGAGCATAGATCATAACATGAACATGACACGAAACAAGATCTGATACGAAACAAGTGCTCGAACAGTAATTCAAAATAGATTACAGTATGAATATCATATAGTATTTCAAACGAATTTATATATATAGCAAAAGCCCACTTACAGGAATCTGAAGTCTGAGTGGTTCAAAATCTGGTATACTTCGTACCGTACTAGGATGCAGCCTTGTGCAAAGTCTCAGCGTGGAAGTTTACAGTAGTTTTCTAAAAATTTCGGGATGAATTTGAGAAATATGCTGCCATCAGCTAGGTATTTATAGGTGCAGAAACAAAAGTTCAGCCATTAAAGCCTTAAATTTCTGATTTCATGGTCATTAAAATGGCTGTTACAATAGTAACGGTTTAGGCATTGAATTGGATGGCTTAATTGGCCATTAAATTCTCTAAATTGGAAGTTACGAATGCGAAATCTGATCTGTACGCGTGTAGTAGCTTGCTGAAATTCGTGAGCTGAGTTTTCTTTACCAAATCTGAATTTACTTCGCCAAATCTGAATTTGCGTCGCCAAATCTGAATTTGCGTCGCCAAATCTGAGTTGACTTTTTCAGATGAGTTGACTGTTGACTGTCCAGATCTGAGTTGACTATTGGCTGTCCAGATCTGAGTTGACTGTTGACTGTCCAGATCTGAGTTGGCTGTTGACTGTCCAGATCTGAGTTGACTGCTGACTGTCCAGATCTAAGTTGACTGCTGACTGTCCAGATCTGAGTTGACTGTTGCCCGTCCCAAATCTGAGTTGACCGTCTCAAATCTGAGTTGACCGCCTCAAATCTCATTTGACCGTTTTTTTTTTTCTGGGTTTTCACAGCACCGGTCTACCCCAAAACTACGAACCGGGACAATGAATCGGACCTGCCACGTATCACTTACCACGCTCGCAACTCAGATCTGGTTTCTCCCAAAACTATGTCGTATTGCTACCCGCGTAGCACCTCCAACACGCGTAACCAAAATAGCGCGCGACCATCAGATTTCACCACCAAATCTGAAAGCGACCAACCAAAGCTGGCCAGTACTCAAATCCGATCATTTCCCCACAGATAACTCCAACAATCCAAAGCTGTTTCCGATACATATACGGACCCGATAACTTCACCAAGCATACCAGCTCAAAGCAGGCCCATCCCAGATCTGTTCTCGCTAAATCTGATCTATGCTAAACCCGATTAATTAACTCAATTAATCTCATAGTATTTCGGGTCTCACACTCCAGACCATGTCTACAGTGTTTTTAGATCAGCTCAGACCTCACCGTTGTCTTTAGCCCAGGCATGCAGCTCAGAACGCGCACAACAAATCAGCTTTCGCTCCCAACAGTTCACGATCAAAAGATCGCGCTCACGAAATAGATCATGCTCATCAAGCAGATCACGCTCTCGCTAGCTATTCAGCTCTCGCACATGAATCAGCTCTTGTGCCGCCCTCCAACACAGGAGAGACGATCAGCTCTCACCAAGGCTGACCATACAAAATCGCTTACAGATTACTCTTATAGATCAGACCGCGCTCGACAGCTTACACGTCTCAAATAGCTCTCGTCAAAACTGACAACCACCAACAGTCCGCGTCCAAACCTGAAATCACAACCATCACTCGTCAGGTCTGAAAACCACGAATAGCTCTTGCCTAAGCTGAAATCACTAAACAACGCGGCACAACCTCACGATCTGATCACTCAGCTCCGGGCACCCAGAACATCCCTAAGTTGAATCCAACTTATGCTCATATAGAAAAATCCCAAAGATATTCGCATCTACGTTGTTTTCCCAAAAATAGCTCGCGATAGAAAACTCGATCAAGCACAAACGTAGCAGTTCAGCTCAGAATTGTTCCACTCGGATCAGCTCGCGCCTGATCTGATCCATGCCAAAATCGAATTCGAAAGTCACCATCAGCTTACACCACTACTGTAACGCCCCAAAACCATAGGACCACAATTCTTAGTCCTTTTCAAGGACCCATTTCTAATTTCAAATTTCAGCTTAACCGTTTAATTGCTAGCTGATTTCTTATTTTCAGATGTTGAACACGGTGCAGAGGTCTGGTCAGCTGTTACCTGAGCACCAGCTGAGTAATTTTCAGAAGTCGAAAATTAAATAATTTTTCGGATGGGAGAATGGTTCTTTTTAAATGAGAGTATTGCTTTGCCAAATTCAAATAGTGATAGGGGACTTTTAACAAATTTTGAGAAGTAGGCGTGGAACACCATGCCTACTCGAGTGTTTTCCCCTGTTACAAGTCAGACTCCCATGCCTATGGTACGTGTGGACTATAAGTTCATCATTTTGCAAGAAAACCTTCATTTTTCATCAAAAAAAACCATAGGAAACTCGCTGTGGTGCTTGAGGAGACTTGCTACTAAGACCTGCTGTGTTTCGTGTTTCTACTGTGTTAAGGCAAGTAAATATGATTCTTGCTATTCCATGAAAGCTTATGTATTGTTCTCTTTCAGCTTTGTGATTGCTTGCCTGAGTTATGTTCAAATTCAACCATTGTTCATGTTTCTGCTGATTTGAAAATATATGTTTAATGTTCGGGTTCACAGTGGGTTTATGTTTGAAACTCAAAATGTATTTTATGATGTTGTTGATGTTGGTTTTTAAACCACTGAGCATTCCAGTTCCAGTTCATCGTGAAATTTCGAAGTTCTTCTTCCTTCTGGTGAATGGTAACATTGGAATTTGACGCTATGTAATCGGAGTTGCTAATTGAATCAGAAGTTAAGTCTGGTTTGATAGGCAACAGTTGATAGTGTAGCGGTCGTTTGATGTTGCAACACCAAGTTCTTATTCAGATTTCGTTTCCTATGTCAGCGATTGAATTTCATATTTAAATTCAGCAGTTACATTCCAGCTGTTGCATTTGTTTGTAACCAGCTGTTGCATTAGTTGTATTCAGCTGTTCACTGTTCATATGATATTTTCTGTTTGCGATAGCGTTTCCTGAGTCGCAATTGTTTTACCTGTGCTTCATTAACAGCTGAGTTGACCAAACCCAATTCATTGACATCTGATTTATTCCAGCAGCTGAGTTCCCTGTAGGCATCTGCTGTTGTTCAACTGTTATTCCATTGACAGCTGAGTTGACCAACCCAATTTCATTGACATATGTTTACGCCAACGGTACTTTCACTTAGTAAACATCTGAAATTCCCGATAGCAACATCTGAAATACTTCATCCAGTTGCGGTGACATCTAGTTGACCGCAACATCTAACATTTCTTGAGTACTGCATATCATCCTCAAACAGATGGACAGTCAGAACGGACTATCCAGACTCTTGAGGATATGCTTCGAGCTATAGTGCTAGATTTCGGCACTAACTGGAAAGATTCACTACCGCTTGCAGAATTTTCTTATAATAACAGCTATCAGACAAGCATTGAGATGGCTCCATTCGAAGCACTGTACGGTAAGAAGTGTAGATCTCCATTGTATTGGGATGATATCTCGGATGTACCAGACATTGGACCTGATATGATCCATGTAATGACAGAAAAAGTGAAATTTATTCAGAAAAGAATGAAAACAGCTCAAGACAGACAAGCCAAATATGCGAACATTAGACGTCGACCTCTATATTTTGAACAGGGAGACAGAGTATTCTTGAAGATCTCTCCATTCAGAGGTAAAGTTCGATTTGGCAAGAGAGGAAAGTTATCTCCACGTTTTATTGGTCCATATGAGATTATTGAGAAGATAGGCGATCTTGCTTATCGACTCACTCTTCCTCCATCTTTGTCTCGAATTCATAATGTTTTCCATGTTTCTATGCTTCGGAAGTATCAGCCTGATCCTTACCATATTATTCAACTTGATGAAGCTGAAATTGACGAGACTCTTAGCTACATTGAACAACCTATACAGATTCTTGATCGTAAAGAAAAGCAACTCAAAAACAAGACTATTCAGTTGGTCAAAGTTTAGTGGAGTCGACATGGTATTGAAGTAGCTACTTGGGAGACCGAGTCAGATATGCAGTATCGTTTTCCAGAGCTATTTCACTGAAGTGAGTTCTTATTCAGTTTTCTGTATTCTTTTATCTTTTGGGTATCCAGATTGTTTATGCCGACTGCATGCGATTTCGAGAACGAAATCAGTTCTTAGAGGGGGGAATTGTAAGGCCCGGGATCATTTGATTTAATAATTCGAGATTAGTTAATTTTAATCCTAGAATATTTAATTTAAGAATATTTAGAGTTTGGAATTAAAATATAATGTTCTTGAATTATTAGGATTGAAATTTGATTTAAATAACTTGTCCGGGGATTGAATTGCAATTACGTGAGTTTTCAGGGACTAAATTACAATTTGGCTTATATATATCTAATATTCACTTCCTCACCTCCATTTGCACGAAATAAGGCAGTAGGTTCAGCATATTTTCACCCATTTTTGTTATTTTACAAGCTTCGATTTTCATCATCCTATCGTCAGAATTTAGAAGCGATCGTATATTTGCGATCCTCGCGTCGAAGGCTTTGTTCCGATGTAAGTTTTATTATGTTCCACTATGATTTTATTTTGAGATGCTTATGGAATCAGATTAGGATGGTATATATATGTGCTTGAGTGGACAACGATTGTATATCCAAGACGGATCGAGAAAAGTTTGGTGTTTGAATTAGTTATGATTTTTTGAGCTATTTTCGAAAAAGAAGCTTGCTGGTACTGCTGATTTCGAATTCCTCATGCTGTTATAGTGATGATATGGGTGTGATATGGATTGTATTTGATTGATATCTTGATATATTTAAAGTTTGGGTTACCGATTTTTAGCCGTTACGCCGTCGATTTTGAAAATTGTTGATGAGTTTTGGGGCAAATGATTGAGCCGTGTATAAGATTGAGTTTGAATTCTGATTTTGATCATATTATACTTCCTTTCAGATTTGAATTGAAGGTCATCGAACTCGAGAACTTTAGAATTCGAATCGGTAAAGTTTTGATCAAGGTTTGTAGTGATTTCTACCCTTGGCAATTGATATGTGTTTGAGCAGATTTTGATATGAACTTGTTGTTGTTGATATATGTTTCAGATTTGAAGCACTTTCAGAATCGATATTGAAAGGTATAAATTGACATCAATCAAGATGGGATAGAACATTCGAGATAGATATGATTCTCGAATTCCGTAAAACCACATACTTGAATGCTTACTGCTCTTGTTTGATTACTTGACTGATTTTGTGTGATATACTTGTTTATACTTGCTTGATTAGCATGTATTGTGATGGATCTGTTTACACAGATTCTGATTAAATTTTGAATTACACAAAACCTATTATTGTGTTTCTAACAATTCTACTTAGTGTACAGATCTTAGCTATCGAAGAAAGATGTTGAGAAGCTGAATTTGTCCAGTCGATGGTTTACAAGATAAAGTTCAGCAGTTGGTTTGGTTAATCATTGTAAACGGCAGCTGGATTAGCAATGGAGACGTCCAAAGTTGAGTCAGTTGTTCGTAATCAGGTGGAGGCCAAGTTGAACCAACTGGAGCATAGTGAACCAGTTGGAACGATAAGAACCAGCTGCAAGCGCTAGAAGAGGAAGATGAACCAGCTGGAACATCAAAAGGGAACCAGCTGGAACATCTAAGTGGACCATCGATGATGATTTCATCGGTGACGACATCATGATCAGCAGATGAAGAAAGATCAGCTGGTGCGAGAAGACCAGCTGGAGAGCTAAGCGATGATGACATCAGCAGTGACGTCAGCAATCAGCAGGAAGCTACAGTAGAATCAGTCGATGGATGATCCTGACGCAAGAGCTAAAGCGACATCGTACAGGAAGAAATTAACCAGTCGCAAGATACCAGTCGTGAGCTACAGTTCATCCAGACGAGAGCTTCAGTGATATAATCAACCAGTCGAGGATGCATAGCAAACGATGTCGTTTGAATAAGTTGATACGACATCGTTTGATCTAACCAGTCGTTAGAAAATCCAGTTGCAAGCATTTTATGACCAACGAATGGACAACCAGCTTCAAGCATATCTTCATCTGCTCAACCATTCGCAAGCTACAGTGCATCCAGTCGCGAGCTACAGTGCTTTGTATATTCAGTTGCAGCAGTTAAAGAATGAACCAGCAGCGAAGCAGTTGACAAATTACAAAGAGTTACTAAAGCTGGATGTCAACTGCTGAGCTTATTTCAAATGTTGAAGACGACAAATAAGCCTGAAAAAGAAAGGACACAAAGGACAATCACTGTCGGTACTTTAAATAACACATTTGAACGGGAAGATTTTGTGTCCAACGGGTTTAATTCAAACAGAGGCTTTATATACGAAGATATCGTCATTGAAGAGGAGTGCTCAGGTCGTGAGAATTGTTGTCGCACAGAAAAGATTAATTAAAAGGAGATAACAATCAACGGGAAGAAACCAGAAGCGAAGCTACCCCCAACAAATCAGTTACCGTCCAAGCACGAAGACGTTAAACTCTGTGTATGTAGTCTTTGAACAGAGACGTTAAACAAGTTCTGAGTGAACAGCCGAGGACTGGTAGTTTCTAGGAGTTCTCGCAGCTGCTGGTTGCGGGATTGGGTCTATACACGTTGTATAGATCAAATCTTCTAGTGGAGCCTTCCGAGGTGGAAGAAGGGGAGACGTAGGACATTGAGGTCCGAACTTCCAGAAACAAATCTGCTGAGTATTGTATTCTGTTATCCATTCTGCATACTCATTCATATTTATTTAGCACGCATATTTCAGAATATACACAGTTAGCACACTTGCACAAGTCTCGAACAGATTTATGTTGTACATAAATCTGTTTGTGTTGTTTTAAAATAATAGGATTCAGTTCTGGTGTTTTCCGCATGATTTTAAATCATATCAGATCTGTCTCCGGTGCTCTAGCTTTTAAGTGTTCAAGAACCCGAGGTATTGCACCTCATATTTTAATTAGCAGCGCAAAATTTTAAATGTGTTTAACAGTAGCGCTTGCTAACTCTTAGTTCCTGATTTTCGGACCTAACATATTGCCTTGATTGATTTTAGAATAATGCATCAAGATCATGTTGCATTCATCTTGAGCTCTACCTTGAAAAGCATAGAGGGTTGGATAGCCTAGAGTGCAAATGACGTTTGGAGGGCTATAGTTGAGTGGCACGGAATGTAGATTTACTTCCAGAGCTAGATGACTCACTATGGTTGCACCAAAGTCAGGGGATTGAGATGCTTGACGCCACCTCGATTGGGAGATTCGGTCGTTGGTTTGAGATTTTCTTCCCCGGGATCCCAAGAACCAAGATTTATTGTTATCAGATTTGATAGCCTATTCCTTCCACATGCATTGCATCCATGCTTATGATATATTGCATGTTATGTTGTTTATACTGGGAATTATATTCTCACCGGAGTTATCCAGCTATTGCTGTGTTTTTGTATGTGTGCATGGAAATAGGTGGGTCAGGATCGAGTCAGAGACAACCATGATAGATCGAGATGAAGATTAGTACGTGGTGACTCGGGTTTTAGCAAAAATTTTGTAATATATGAGGTTGTCAAACATGTTTGAAAACAAGAAACCATGTATATGTTTTCTACTCGTTGAATACTAGTTATGTTTAAGACTTCATGTATCCTAAATAATAAGGTTGAAGTTTAAATGCATGTTTAGATTGTATTTGATTTTGTTACCTCTTATAGATGCATTTTGAGTTGAATGAAAGAGTTATATAACATCACACTTCTTTTGATAGCAAGGAGATCAAGTTGAGAAAACTTTCGGATCATTTAAGCGCACCCGCGCCCTATATATATTTTTAAAAAAATATTAGTATCTTCTTTTTCTTCTTGCTTAAATTAGATGAATAAACTTGTGATTAATATTTATTCGCCCCTTAAGATAAGATTAGAAATCCGGAGTCCCCACACGGGGTCAAACCCCAGTACGGAGAGCAACTGAAAAACCGCATAAGACAGCAACAGATAATATGCAATGCTATGCATGAGATGAGGCAACAACCGAAGGCAGGGAGCCAAAGGAATCTCAAGAACAAATCAATGACATCAACAGATCACTGAGCAAGGTGGCCACGGGGTGTGTGAGTATATGGGAGCTACCCACTCGTCTCAGCACACGGTATCAGATGCAAAGCATAGCTCAACCTGCTGTTGCCCAACTCATGAGGTGTGGGAGCTACCCACTCCGCTCATAGTGGCTAACAGATCCCAGCAGGGATATGAGGGTGACGGGAGTTACCCGCTCGGCCTCCAAAACATGCATCCTGGTACACAAAGATCAAATACAACAAGGCACGGCTAACAAGATCTGAGCTCAACATGATACATGAGTGAATGCAGATGCAACAGATAACAACAAGCAACACAAAGCATACACTGCACCACGGAACAACAAGCAATTACACATATCCATGCCAAATCCAACGCTGTAAAACAAGCTCACATCCGTACCTCAGCTCTGAGCTATAATTACAACAACGAAGTCCCGAGCAACACAGATCCGAAAACCTGCTAAGCAACAACGCACAAAATCTCAGGGACAGTATCACAGAAACTGCGAATTGGGATCTACGAGCTCAACCAAATCTGTCCTACCCTTCTAACACAACAGAAGGCTCTAAACTAAGCACAAGGTAGGATCTTAACGCTTACCCAACAAGCTACCTGAACGGCAGAAGTAATCCGGCGCTTATGCTAACAAACTACACAAGGGAGATGTCTCGCAATCTCTCCAAGCTTCCAAAAGCTGTACCAAACGAAACGTCTTAGCAAGAGAAGTCCAGCTCTACCAATCTTACTTCAATCGGAGCTGTCTATCGTCGACAATCGGTGAAGATAAGGTTCGGTGAACATTAGCTAGGGTATCGCGACAGGATTCGCTATTGGGAAATATTCTAAGTGTCGAAGCTGTAATAATAAAGAATGAGAGCTAAGTCCTCTACAGTACCTATCGACAACTTAAGTCTCAAAGATGAATTTCCCACTCGGATCTGAATCTCACATCAGATCTGGCTCTATGCCAAAACAGATCCCGACTTAACCAAACGACGTCGCACAGAGTCCACACTTGCATCTGGACACGTCACCCGCTACTCAAATCTAAAATGCTAACCAGCAACGCATCGCAACACTCAGATCCTATCGAAATCTGAGACCAACGCTACTCGCCGCTGAGTCTCTCCCGCTAAACCAAAACGCTGTCGTTCCAACTAATCCAAACGACGTAATTTAGCTACTCGTCATAGAAAACACGCTAGCACGCCTGCGATATCAGATTCCTTCGCCAAAACTGAACGCGATCACCCAGCGCTGACTAACGCTCTCATCTGATCAGATCTCGTGGAAATTCTCCAACTCACCAGGACTGATTCAAGGACTTAAACGAACCCGAGTATGCTCACGAAGCCTATCAACTCAAAGCTGGTCACCCAGATTTTTTCACGCTCAAATCTAGTCTATGCTAAACCCGATTAATTAACTCAATTAATCTTTCTAAACTTTCGTATCTCACAATACTTGAGTGCCGAATTTCAAGACTATATTAAGGAGAATGATTCTCTCACAGTGGACCCCTTTGGCCACACCACAACTCAATGGTGTAGCGGGACATCATAATCGAACCTTGATGGACTTGGTTCGATCTATGATGAGCTTCACTGAACTTCCTGCCTCGTTTTGGAGATATGCGCTCGAAACAACGGTAGTTTTGTTGAACCATGTCCACACCAAGGCAGTGGATAAAACTTCATATGAGATATGGATGGGCAAGCCACCCAAGTACTCGTACTTTAGGATTTGGGGATGTCCTACTTATGTGAAGCAGACAGTGGGAGATAAGCTGTATAATAGATCCATCTTATGCTACTTTGTTGGGTATCCAAAGAATTCTATTGGATACTACTTCTACTATACCAGTGAAACAAAAGTGTTTGTTTCTAGAAATATCATATTTCTAGAGAAATAATTTTCTACTAGATAGAAGAGGCGAGATAGTAGAACTCGAGAAAGTTCGAGAACCAACTGAAGTACCAAGTGAATCTCCCACACCTCAAGAACAAATCCCTGATATGGACACACCTAGGAGATCTGAAAGGGTTCCTAGGGCTCCTGGTAGATACGGTTTCCTCTGAAGAGTATCATAGTGATCCAACTATTGGATGTGATCCTATAACCTTCAAGGAGGAGATTTCCGATGCTGATTCTAATTTATGCCTTGAAGCAATGCGATCTGAGATAGATCGATGCATTCGAACCAACCTTGGACTCTTGTAAATCCTCCTGAAGGAATAATTCCTATTGGATGCAAATGGATATACAAAAGAAAACTTTGTGATGGTAAGGTACTGATTTACAAGGCTCGACTGCTCGCAAAAGGTTACACTCAAAGGCAAGGTGTTGACTATGATGAAACCTTTTCACCTGTCACAACGTTCAATTCCATTCGAATCCTACTAGCCATAGCCGCATGGTACGACTATGAGATATGACAAATGGATGTGAAGACTGCGTTCCTCAATTGAAACATTAAGGAAGGACGTAACCTGAGGGTTTCACATCCGTTGGAAGTGAGCATAAAGTATGCAAAGTTCAGAGATCAATCTACGGTCTCAATCAAGCATCGAGAAGTTGGAACTTGAGGTTCGATGAAATAATTAAAGAATTTGGTTTCATCCAGAATCCCGAGGAGCATGTGTGTATAAGAAGGTAGTTAAAAATGCTGTGACATTCCTTATAATTTATGTTGATGACATTCTAGTCATAGGCAATGATGTAGGAATACTGCAATCAACAAAAGTATGGTTGTCTGGTAGATTCTTGATGAAGGACATGGGTGAAGCATCCTATATTCTTGGAATAAAAATCTATAGGGATAGATCGAAAAGGATGCTCAGACTCACCCAAGCAAACTAAATCGATACCATACTTAAGAGGTTCTCTATGGAAGATTCCAAGAGATGACACATATCTATGTGCCACGGGATCACTCTATCTAAGTCTATGTGTCCGAAGACTGATGAAGAGATAAGAGCACGACACGTGTGCCATATGCCTCGGCAATAGGTAGTATTATGTACAGTATGATATCGACCAGATCGGATGTCGCATATGCTCTTAGCGTCATGAGTCGATACCAAGCCAACCCCGGCCAAATGCATTGAAGGCTGTGATATATATTCTTAAGTACTTACGACGGACTAAGAATATGTTCATGGTCTATGGGGATGGTGAACTGAAATTGAAAGGCTACACTGATTCTAACTTCCAATGCGATGTGGATGACTCGAATTCAACCTTTAGAGTTTTATTCATGCTCAATATTGGTGATGTCTCTTGGAAGAGTTCCATGTAAGACACCGCTGTGGATTCAACCACTGAGACTGAATACATTGCAGCACCAGATGATGTTAAGGAGGCTGTTTGGATGAGAAATTACGTCCAAGAGTATGGAATAATTCCTGAAATAATTGGTCCAGTCCCTGTGTATTGTGACAACACGGGTGTCGTTGCTCATGCAATGGAGCCCAGGTCTCATCAGTGATCCAAACATATACTGAGAAATTCCACATTATCAGGGAAACTGTGGGAAGAAGAGATATCATTGTCGAATGAGTCGTCTATTCAGACAACATTTCTGGCCCACTTACGAATCCCTTGTCAGGAAAATTGTTTGAAAAACATCACAAAGCAATGGGACTATGTTTGATGACTAGTTGGCTATAGGGCAAATGGGAGATTGTTAGAGTAGGTGTCCAGCTAGCCAACTTGTGGCATGTGGGTTTTCTTTGTTGAATCTATGTAAAACGATCTTTATTTATGAAATTCACATTCTTTTATGGCATTCTTTATATTCATTATTATGATTACAAACTTGTTGGATAAAGACTTTGAATGTACTATAGTGTATGTTAGATGTGATAGTGAATGTGATGACTATCATGAAACACATCTTATAGTCACTGTGTATTCTAAACGAGTTCCTAGTCGATTGAACCATCCAAAAGAGGTTAAGGGCGGCCTCCCAAGCTTGAGACTAGCATTTGCGATGCAAATTACCACGGTTAATTGGTATGGAGCATAGAGATGTTCTGATCATGCAGATGGACAGGGACCTGTTGATCTATTGAACTACCCTCATTCGGACTTTCCAAGTGGTTATCATTTGTCGAGTGGATTAAGTCCAATGTCTTGGTTGTACATATTAGTCCTTACTACTCAAAACGTCATTGAGACCCTATATGATAGGTTCCTCACTTTGATCCATTTACCGACTTCGTTGGGGTCATCAGGTAGCGGGATTGGGTGAGGTCCCAATGCATGTAGGAGTCAATGCATCATTGTCGATGATTCACCGCTCACCCTTGTGCATGGATATCCTATGCTATCTGAGGAGATAATAGTGTGATAAATCTCTGGCCAGAGTACTATATGTACTTTAAGTAAATGGGTTTACCTAATAGCACATGCGATGTCACTATTTGATCTCCAATACGTATGCATGGCTATCGAATCTCTAGCGACTCTTGTTTTACCAATGGTCGTTGATTCGGTCGAGATATTTGAGATGAAATTACCGTACTGTACTCTAACCATGACCAACTGGTTCTTGCAGGCACTATCAGTGATACCAGGGGATCATGGGGCGATGTCGCTAGACGCTTTATCATTATCCGATGGGCAAGTCCGAAAATGTGTTTTCGGAGTCACAAGGAGTGTGAGTCCATGGCTAGCTGTATCCCTGAACCATTTAGGGTCACACAAGTACTGGTTTTCCAATTTTCATACGGATATTGAACTCAAAGTGTTGAGTATAGTAGGAGGAAGGTTGGGAGTATGACTTCCAAAATTAGCTAAGGGAGTAGGACTTCCGATATTTAACTAATCAGACTAAACCTGTCATAAATAGATTTAGTGGTCCGAATATTTGATTTTGCATCATAATGATGAGTTTTTGTAAAATGATCACATCGGTGATATCTGATCATCGATCGGGATTATGATGAGACCATAATCGAGGGGATCGAATCGGATTCCCCTGTTTGACTTGAACCGAATGTTCCCAATTTGAGTTGAACCGAATGTTCACAGTTTGAGTTGAACCGAATGTTCACAGTTTGAGTTGAACCGAATGTTAACTGCTTGAGTTGAACCGAATGTCATCTATTTTTTTCAACTCAAACTCTATCACTCTACCTATAAATATGGCAATGAGGAGACACTTTCGAAGAGAGAAAAAAACCCACTTGATTATTGAATCATAACTCTCCTCTCCCCTCCCATCCACTCTCAGCCTCCTCCCAATGCCGCCACCACCATCGCTAGCCGCGGCTGCCACGTGCCGTCAGACCCTGTTCCGACCGTCTTGGCGAGGAGATTCCTTTTGTGACAATTCGTTGTGCTTTCTAGTGCAAGGCAGTGAAGGAATTTGGAAACCGGTCATGGACTGTTAGGCGAACAATCAGAGATTCAACCGTTGAAGTGCTATTGCTGCGTAAAACCGGAATAGTCGAAGCCGGGCACGAATTCACCCAAGGTAAATATTTCTAAACATCCTATGCATGTTTAGCTTTTGTTTTATTCGTGTATGAGCATACCCGGGCATAAAATTTAAAACTTTCGCTGTGCCTCGGGAGCGTGATCCGGATCCAACGCTGATGCGCCAAAACAGACTAAGGAATATTGTAAGATCAAAGCAGTTCGGAGCAGATTAGATCAGTTCAAAACAGATAAGAATAATTATATCGGAGTTCGGATCAAACCAGCATGGTATATTATATCAGAATAGAGTTTGGATCAGACTAGCATGACCTATCAGATCAAAACAGAGTTCAAACCAGATCAGCACAGCCTATCAGATTAAAACAGAGTTTGAATCCAACCAACATGACTTACAGATCATAACAGAGTCCTCCATCCGACCTAAAACCATACAGATGGAACAATTCTCTCACCTAAGGACATTTCTATCAGCCTCAAAAACATCACTCTAAATGACCCCAAGGCAGTAGCCACCTTCGAGTTCGACCAGTATGCTGAAACACCCAATAAACAATCTTATAACATCACACCTTTCATGGATCTTCAAGAAACATTTTATGCAGATTTTGGACGAATTTAAACATCTTTCATGCATATGCACATCAAATCATATGTATTATAATCTGATTATGGCAGCCAAGAAGATTAAAACTTGCTTTACGTTGAAGAATCGTGAAAACACGTTACCATATGCGTGAAGTGAGACGGGAGAGATTTATACCACTCTTTTGCTCTAGAATGTCTAGGCTGCTCCCAGTTTTTTTTTTTTTAAATGGATTTCGGCTGATAGAGTGAAAATATGATGGAAGGAGGCATGAGATGCATCCTTTAAGGTTATAAGGTGTAAACAAATAGGTTTTTGGGTAATAATTAGGCTCGTTAGGCTTTAAAATTTTATATACACAAGGCCAAAATTGCCCATGCACAAGCCCAAATTAAAACTTAATCACATTCACTAAATATTATTCATATCATAGCTTAAATTTTTTAAAATTTTGGTACTCAAAAATTATAGTTTATGCTTACTCGTTCAATAAATAAAGTTTTGTCTATCTGCTATCCAAACTTAAATATACCATTAAAGAAATACTTTTGTCTCCAAAACTCTTTAAAATAGATTTTGGAATATTTTAAAGTCACCTATATCGCCCGTGATCTCCCTTTCGCGACACGGCACCAAATATTCACCTGAAACAACATGACTTCAAAACGCATTTAAATCTAATAAACAAAATCATAGATAATATTTAAAAATCTCATCTATGCAAATAAATAGTTTAAAATATTTATCTCATGCATGCAGTTTGCATGATCAGATCTCGAAATCTACAATTCACTCCCCCCTTTAAATTAAATTTCGCCTGTGAAATTAGAACTTACCAAACAACTCCGGATAGCGACTCCTGATGTTGATCTCAGTCTTCCAAGTAGCTTCCTTCTCCGAGTGATTCAACCACTTGAATTTTTGACCATCTTAATCACCTTACGTCTGCAGCTTTCTCTCTTGTCTACCTAGGATGCGGTCGAGCCTCCTCTCATAGGAAAAGTTTGGTGAAAGCTACAATCGCTTAGATTCAGCATGTGTGAATGGTTTGATATGTACTTCCTGAGCATAGATACATGGAATACATTATACACTCCTGCAAGGTTAGGTGGTAATGCCACCCATTAAGCCATTTATCCCACTCTATCCAAGATCTCAAATGGACCGATGAAACTTGGGCTTATCTTAACCTTTTTCCTGAATCTCATAACTCCCTTCATCGGCGCTATCCTGACAAACACATGGTCGCCTACTGTGAACTCAGTGTCTCTTCGCCTCCTATCCGCATAACTCTTCTGTCAGCTCCGTGTGGTCCTCATCCTATCCCGGATTCTGACCACTACATCTGCTATCTGCTGCACAATCTTCGGCCCAAGCTCTGTCCTTCCACCGACCTCATCCCAGTGAATAGGAGATCTACACTTCATCCCATAAAGTGCCTCATATGGAACCATACCTATCGAGGACTGATAGATGTTGTTATAGGCAAACTCTACTAACGGTAATATTGCTTCCCATCCTCCCTGAAAATCAATCACACACGCCCACAGTAAATCCTCCAGAATCTGGATCACCCTCTTCGACTTCCTATCCGTCTGGGGTTGGAACGTTGTACTGAAAAGCAAAATCTGTCCCCATAGTAGAGTTCAAGCTCTTCCATAAGGAAGATGTGACCCTCGGGTCTTTGTTCGACCTATAGAGACTGGCATGCTGTAGTCTAACTATCTCTCGGATATATAACTTTGCATATTGTGTCATATTAAAGGTTTTCTTCGGCGGAGAAAAAGTGCTGACTTGGTGAGACGGTCCACAATCATACAAATAGCCGTATATCCCCTCACTATCCTCGGTAATCCCACTACAAAGTCCATTGTGATATTCTATCATTTCCACTTGAGACTGGGTAGTGACCTCACCATCCCTGCAGGCCTCTGATACTCTGTTTCACTTGCTGACAGGTCAGACACTTGGATACAAATCGTGCAACATCTCACTTCATGTCAGGCCACCAGTATAGCAACTGTAAGTTCTTATACATTTTCGTACTCCCTTGGTGGATAGAGTACGGAGACATATGTGCCTCAGTCTATTTCAGTCTTCAATGAATCTTCGCTAGGGATACAAAAACAACCTATGTACCTCACTATGCCATCCTCCATGGTATATAGTAGCTGAACCATGGACTCATCCCTCTGTCTCCACTCTGAAACTGCTGGTCAATTTCCTGTCCACTGCGTAGGTGATCTCTCATAGTGGACTGCAGCGTGAGGATAGAAAGTTTAGGGCCGCCATTCCTAGTATAAATCTCTAGGCCAAAACTCTGAATCTCTATATAAAGTGGCCTCTGCATTGCTATCTGAGCCACTACTACTATCTTCATACTCAATGCATCAACGATGACATTACCCTTCCTCGAGTGGTAGCTAATGTCACAATCGTAGTCCTAGACCAATTCTAACCATCTCCACTTATGCATATTCAACTCCTCCTGAGTGAATTAGTATTTGAGGCTCTTGCGATCAGTGTATATCTTACACTTCTCACCATATAAGTAATGCCTCCAAATCTTCAACACAAACACCACCAGGTCATGCGTCGGGTAATTATTCTCATGCACCTTCAACTGCCTAGATGCATAAGTGATCACCCAATCATTTTGCATCAGCACTGTACCCAATCCAAGTTTAGAATCATCTGTATACAACACAAAATATCCTCGTCCCGATGGAATCACTAACACTGGTGTTGTAGTGAGAGCCTCTTTAACGTCTCAAAGCTCCTTTGACCATCATATCCCTATATAAACTTTGCATTCTTTATTGCCAACGTAGTCAAGAGCACTGCAATGGTAGATAAGCCCTTAATGAACTTTCGATAGTAGCCGGCCAATCCTAAGAAACTGCATATCTCCGATGCATTCTTAGGTACATATCATTCTTTCACTGTCTCCACCTTTCTCGGGTCTACTTGAACACCCACACTTGAGACAATGTGGCCCAAGAATGCCACCTTCTCCAACCAGAACTGACACATGCTGAATTTGGCAAACAACTTCCCTTTCCTCAAAAACGGCAATTGTGTCCTCAAATTTTGACTGTGCCCCTCTCTAGTCCTTGAATAAATAAGAATGTCATCAATGAACACTATGATGAACTGATCAAGGTAAGGCTGAAATACACATCTCATGAGATACATGAAATCCCTAGGGCGTTAGTCAACCCAAAGAGCATCACTTAGAACTCATAATGCCTATAACAAGTCCCGAACACTGTCTTATGCACATATGTCTCCTTCACTTTCAATTGAAGGTACCTGATCATATATCTATCTCTGAGAATACCGAATCTCTCTGCAATGGGTCAACGAGGTCCTCAATCCTTGGTAATGGATACTTATTCTTAATTGTCACTCGATTCAACTCCCGGTAATCGATACAAAGTCGTAGGCTCCCATCCTTCTTCCTCACAGACAATATGGGTGTGCCCCATGGAGAGAAACTGGGGCGTATGAATCCCTTATCGAGTAACACCCTATCTGATCCTTCAACTCTTTCATCTCTACAGGAGCTCAACAATATGGTGCCTTTGAGATTGGCACTGTACTTGGCATCAACTCTATTGAAAACTCCAACTCTCTCTAAGGTGTAACACCATAAATATCATCATAGAACACATTGGAAATTCTCTGACGACCTCTACCTCTTCAATCGCTCGACTGGCTGCCTCCTATAATGATATAACGCTAGACAGAAATCCCTGGCAGTCTCTTCTCATAAGTTTCCTTGCCTTCATGGAAGATATCAGCATGCTTCTGGCCTCCTCAAACATAAACGACTTCCCACTGGGCTGTCTAATCCTCACTGTACTTCGTTGGAAGCCAATCGATGCTCCATTTATTGTCAACCAGTCAATCCCTAATACAATATCGAACTATGGCATGGGTAGGACTATCAAGTTCGCCCGAATAAAGTTCCCTTGCAAGTCGAGTTCCACATCTCTGATCAACTGAGTGGACAACATCTCTTCACCTGATGGTATTGTCACACTGAATCCCCATCTCAATACCTCTGGTATGATACCCATGCATAGTACGATAGACTCTGATATTAAGGAATACGTAGCTCCCAAATCTAGCAGAGCATTTGTGGCAACTCCCAACAAGAAAATCAGACCTGCATAATAGTAGCATCATACCCCCACTAACTCCTATAACTCACTATCCTAACCAGATTGTCTAATACTGTAAATTTGATTGTATCACATATATTGGGGAATATATAATCAAATTCTAAGCGAGCAAAACAAGTCCAAACTTATAGCAATTTAATCCTATCATGTCACTAATACGTAGTAACGAATAAATGTTGAAACCAATAAATTACCTGTGATCAAAGTAAGTGTCTAGGTTCACTTACTCCGTCTGCATGACAAACTCTGCCCTGTATGGGCCACCTCAGCATTGGACATGCAGTGGATATGTGTCTCGGTGCCTTGCACCCGAAGCACACATTCACCTTTTCCAGGAAATTGCCAAAGTGCCTGTTCTAACACTCTAGACACAGCGGCCTATCATCTGACTGTAGGGAAGCAGGCCTTTGTGGTTGCTTCCCCTTATGCTTCGATTTCTTAGATGTACTTGTATAGGGCCTCTTCCCATACTGGTGCACTGGCTGTGGTGGCGGTCTCTTCCTCTGCACCTCATGCTCCATCTCCTATAGCACTCTCTCGGCATGGAGAGCTTCTGCAATTGCGGTGGGGTAATCAGTCAGTCCCACCACTAGATCATCCCGTTTGATTAACAACCTCAGTCCTCCACAAAGTGATTCAGCTTATCATTTGCATTATCAGTGTTCAGGTGCATAAAGTGGAATCCCCTATCAAATTTTTGTACAAATCGGCCATCTAAATATCACCCTATTGTAGGTTCATGAACTCACTCTTCAGTCTGACTCGTGCCTCCTCAGTGAAATATTTGCCATAGAATAGTTCCTTGAACCCCTCCCAAGTAAAGGTACCAAGATCCACCAACTTCCCTGCCCCTTTCCACCACAGGCGGACATCACCCCTTAGCATGTATTCGGTGCATTGCACCCTATCCCCATCATCCAGCTCCATGACATCAAAAATCATCTTTAAGGATTCGAACTAGTCCTCAGCCACGAAAGAAATGGTGGTACCTGAAAATTCCTTTGGACTCATCTTCCGGAAACGCTCATAAACCGCCTACAGTTTCACCCTCCAAGTAGCCTCAACCTACTGCTCGTGTAAACATGACAAGCCGGCCAACAAAGCATCGGGGGATGGGGGATGGAGGTGGAGGTGGAGGTGCATCTCGCCTCACCTCCCCCTCGCCCCTAAGTCCCTGCTCAAACGTCATATGGGAGGCATATCTGTACACACAATCCAATAACAACATATAACCAGCATGCATCTATGGTAAAATATTTGGTCCAATACTCTAATGACATTTCAAAAATTTTACTTAAACATTCACACTTCAAAACTTTAAAACTTACAAACTTGAGGCATGACCTTGAGTCTCTCGGAACCAGCAACAGGCACAACACTTCAGTTACTTGCTCTGCTACCAACTGTGATGACCTAACTTTTCAAAAAATATTTTTCCTAAATTTTCAAAAATGTTTTTTTAAATAAAGGCATAATTTTTTTCACAAAAGTTAAAGGCAAAAATTATGCATCCGAAACTCAATTAAACGTCATGTCGAAAAAAAAATGTGGCATTCCAACAACCAGCTTTGGAGTCTCAAAAGCAATACATCCTCAAAGTTTCGAAATGTAAATTTTCCCTCAAAATTTTTCATAAAAAAATTTCATAAAAATCTAATGCCAAAGCAAAAGGTTTCAGGAGTGCGTTGCCTGAGTCCGAGCACCTCAAGCGTCATCGTCTCGAACCTCTACATCACTCTCACCTTCACACAATCAGATCCAAGGAGTTTAAAAGATTCAGAAAGCTCAAACCTTTATAACAAGTAATACTTGTGCATCCACACACATCAAAATAGAGATACTAAAAATACACTTAAACTTCAACATAAGAAATTTAAATGTACTATAGACTTCAAAATTTAAAATTTAAACTTTAAACTTTAAAGTTCATTGTCAAAGTGCTTTAAATAAGCGTTGACCTCAAATCCTCAAGAATATACATCATGGCATGAAAGTAACATGAATTCTCAAAATAACATTTTGGTGAAGTTTGCCAATAGATGCGACCCTCGTTTTGTTTGATCAAGCTATAAACCTTAGTACTAGGCTAGAATAGCTCTACATACCTCACGCGCCGTAGTCACTATCCCCCTACAATATGGCTCTACAGACTTCATGCGTCGTAGTCACCATATTCCTCTATGTTTTGGTCACAGTGGACTCACATTACTCAAAATAATTTTATTCTTTTTATTTAAAACATCAAAGTCGTATCATGCCATTAACTATCATAAAAATCATCATTTTCATTTTCATAAACTTGCTGCCCGTAAACATGTTTGCAATGTGTTAGAAAATAAATATAAATATTTTTAGCTAAGATCAATCGAAAATGTTCTAGGATTCGCAACGAGATACTCGGACACCGGACGGTCTCAACGAGTCACCGAACAAGTCCTAAACTCATCACAATCAACCCAAGACTAGAGAACATGATTTTACACCTCTAAAACATGTTTACAAGCCAAAATCACGATTTTCGGATTCCATCAGGGCGCTGTCATGACCTCTAATCTTACGAAAAGCTATATCCTGCCTCGCATTGCCTCCTAAACTGGTTTGTTAAAAAAAAGACACTGGGACACATACACGGCCAAGTCGAAGGAGCCAGAACAGATCAGACCTTAATTCGATAAACACAAAACTTGATATTTCACTCCTAATCTAATTACTCGGTTGTCAGCCGGAAGTAAATCAGAACATACTTGAGCTAACACTGAAGACTGTACAGTAAAAACGAAGAGTTGAGCTCGTTAAGATGGCTCAGACCAACCATATTAGAAGTGCAAATCAGACCAGGTTTAACATTTCGTAATGGAAAAGATCGGGCTAGAGCAGCTTGTAAGCTCAAAGAAATTTGGAGCATATTAGATCAGTTCAGAACAAAGTGTGTTAGATCAGAACAGATAAAAAGAGATCAGATCAAAGTTTATATCAGACCAGCATGGCCTATCATATCAGAACAACGTTCGAATCAGATCAGCGTGACCTATCGGATCAGTACAGACTTTGGATCATACCAGCACGGCCTATCAGAACAAAACAGAGTTCGAACCAGAACAACATAGCCTATTAGATCATAACAGAGTTTGAATCTGACCAGCACGGCCTATGAACAGACAGAGTTTGAATCCGACCAGCAATGTCAGGCCTCGTGCTCAATCAGAGATAAAACCACATAAAACACAATAGCGGAAGCATTAAAATAGTGGCTAAAATTTTTCGCTTTGTCCTGACTTTGAAAACATAATTTAAAATACACTGATATTCAAAATATCGATTTACAATACTCGAAAACCAACTACAACGCAAATAACATACAATCATAGAGTGACTCCCAATCAACAAACAGATGAGTCTCTCGCTCAACATAGATACAATACAATATAACAAAAATATCATATGTATCTACTACATATAACTAAGACACTCTATCCATCTCCTGGGGCATTACCAGCTGGATCAACTCCACGATCAGCAGAGAAACCATGATAACCTGAAAACACACACAGGCAAACAAGACAACCAGCCTCAGAGGGACATTGGGGTCAAACCCCAGTACGGAGAGCAACTGAAAAACAGCAGTTAAATAGCAATAGATAAAATGTGAATGCTATGAATGAGGACGAGGCTACAACCGAAGGCAGGGAGCCAAAGGATCTCAGAGAACTGCTCAACAACTTATATCCAATCAACTGGAATATAGTGGCCACGAGGTGTGTGAGTATATGGGAGCTACCCACTCGTCTCAACACACTGTACCAGGTGCAGAACACATTACTCAACCAATTGTTGCCCTAATCATGAGATGTGGGAGCTACCCATTCCGCTCATAGTGGCAAACAGATCCCAGCAGGGAGATGAGGGTGACGAGAGTTATCTGCTCGGCCTCCAAACAAGCATCCTGGTACGCATAGATCAACACAAGGCACGGCTAACAAGATCTGAGCTCAACATGAATAATGCGTGTATGCAATGTAACAGCTTGCAAAATCAACACAACAGAAGCAAGCAATAACAACACAGAGGCATACACAGCAGCACACATAATATCCATGCCAAATCTAACGCTGTAAAACAAGCTCACATCCGTACCTTAGTTCTGAGCTACAATTACCACAAAAGCAATCCCGAGCAACCAGATCTGAAACCTGCTAAGTCAAATAACACGCTAACTCAGGGACGCAAAGCTCAGAGCTCCGAACTGAGAGCTACAAACTCAACCATCTTGGTCCTACCCTTCTAGCTCAACAAACAGCTCTAAACGAAGCGCAAGGTAGGAACTAACACTTACCCAACAAGCTACCTGAACGGCGGAACTCAAATAGCCAAATGCTAACAGACTACACAAGGAATCTTCCTTTGCAATCCTCTTCCAGCTAACCCAAAGCCCGCGAAAGAGGTATAGGAAGAACGGTCTTGACAAGAGGAGTCCAGCGCTACCACTCTTGCGTCCGTCGGAGCTTCTTACCACTGGCAATCGAAGGAAATAAACTTCGGTGAACAGTAGCTAGGGTATCGCGATAGAGTTTGGTTACGGGAAATATTTCTAAGTGTTGGGGAAAAATCGTGTTCGAAGGTCAAAGTCTTCTATATATACAACTTAAGTTCCCCAAATATGATGAACAGTAACCACTGACAAAACCTGCTCAAAGCTGTTCTCAACTCAGATCTGAGTACCACTCCAGATCTGGACTCTACGCCAAACAGATTTGGAACTCAACCAAATGGCGTCGCACCAAGGACCACTCCTAACCACATCTGAATCGCTAAACGACATCGCATCACGGCCACTAAGACGTCATCAAAACATCACTGCATCGCAACCCAGATCTGAATAACCAAATTTTACACAAGCGTTGACCAGTCAAATATGAATATCCTGAACCGCACCGGTCTACATCAAAACACGAACCGGAACAGTCCACGCATTACTAAACGCTTGCACAACTCAAACCTGAATCCTCTCAAACGGCGTCTCTTCGATACTTGGGAAGGATATCCAACTAGCGCGCCCAGAATAACGCGCGACCACCAGATTTTTGTTGGCATACGGTGGCGGATCCGGATCCCACTTCCCGGGGGCGCAGTGGAAAACAAAAATTGGCCCCGGAAAGCGTTCAATACATCGATAAAGGCAACAAAATCATACATAGGATGTTAGAAATTGTCACCTTGCTGGCGTCTAGGCGCCTGGCTCCAACCAGATTTCATAGGGAAAATCTGGCTCTTGTCGGTATGCGGCGGTATATCCTCCAATCAGGTCCACGACCAGATTCAATCTTCCTCCGTCAATCTGCACTAGAAGACTTGATGGATTTGCCACGGACGGAATCACCTCAGCACGACGATCGGAGCAGGTCCGATCACGGGGCGGCGATGCGTGGTGGCGCGGCGACGGCGCGTGGCCGTGAGGTTGATGAGAGGTGGAGGGGCGGCCGTGTGATGCTTGTGGAGGCTAGGTTTAGGTTAATATGTTGTAGTGCAAAAAAATATCATCAAAGCCCTAATCCATCTTAATTAAATAAAGATGGTAGATGGGCTTGAACCGACCCAATGGACTTGGGTCAAACCCAGGTCCATATGAACATTAGGCTCGTTTAATTCACCACGGTTTCATCATAACTCCGATCGACGATCAGATCGGACTGATCGACTCAGTTTCCAAAACTGAACGTTATAATGCGAACAACAATTTTTCAGATACCTAGTCCAAAATGACAGTTTTGACCCTCAACAGTGGGAAATCGCAATTTGACCCCTATTGACTTTTAGGAAGTCGCACTCCCTAAAATCCTCCTCGAGTGCTCAACACATTGAGCTCAGTTTCCGTGCGGGAATCATGAAACCAGTACTTGTGTGACCCTCAATGGTTCAGGGATACAGCTAGTCGTGGGCCCACAACCATTGCGGCTCCGAAATCACAATTTTGGACTTGCCCAACGGATCATGGTAAAGCGCCTAGCAACATCGCCCCATGATCCCCTAGGTATCACTGATAGTGCCTGCAAGAACTAGTTGGTCGTGGTTAGCGTATAGTACGGTCCTTTCAACACATATATCTCGATCAGATCAACGACCATTGGTAAATCGAGAGTCGCTAGAGATCCGATAGCTATGCATACATCTTGGAGATCGAATAGTGACATCACGAGTGTAACTAGGTAAACCCATTTACCTAAAACACATCCAGTACTCTGGCCAGAGATTTATACACTATTATCTCCTCAGATAGCATAGGATATCCACGCATGAGAGCGAGCGGTGAATCCTCGACAACGAAGCATCGACTCCTACATGCATCGGGACCTCATCCAATCCCGCCACCTAATGACCCCAAGTGAGTCGGCAAACGGGTCAAAGTGAGGCGCCTATCATGTAGAGCCTCAATGACGTTTTGAGTAGTGAGGACTAAGTACAAACAAGACCTCGGACTTATCCACTCGACAAATGGTAACCACTTGGAAAGTCCGAACGAGGGTAGTTCGATAGATCACCAGGTCACTATCCATCTGCATGCTCAGAACATCACAATGTTCCCTACCAATGAAACATGGTACTTCACATCGCAGATGCTAGTCTCGAACTCGGGCGGCCTTTTCCTCATTTTGACGGCCCAATCGACTATGAACGAATTCAGAATACACAGTGACTATTAGATGTGTTTCATGATAGCCGTCATACCCACTATCACATCTAACATACGATCACCAGGTCACTATCCATCTGCATGCTCAGAACATCACAATGTTCCCTACCAATGAAACATGGTACTTCACATCGCAGATGCTAGTCTCGAACTCGGGCGGCCTTTTCCTCATTTTGACGGCCCAATCGACTATGAACGAATTCAGAATACACAGTGACTATTA
>KQ997537.1:98021-119816 GCA_001598015.1 Dorcoceras hygrometricum | reverse complement strand
CGTCACTACCTGTATGGCAAGCAGTTTGTGGTGTACTCCGACCACAAGAGTTTGCAGTATCCGTTTTTGTAGCCTGACTTGAACATGAGACAGCGTAGGTGGATGGAGTTGCTTAAGGATTTTGACTGTGAGATTAAATACCAGCCAGGGAAGTCGAACGTAGTGGCTGATGCGTTGAGCAGGAAGGCTAGTGAGATGCTTGCGTCGTTGTACATCTCCAAGGATCAAGAGCATCTTAACACTATGGATTGGAGATTCTACCCGGCTGAGGATTGTGTGATGGTTTCATCTTTCCAAGTGGAACCGCAGATTGTTTCTAGCATTCGAGCAGCTCAGAGGACCGATCCGTCAATCCACGAGTTGAAGATGAAAGTCAGGGCTGGCGAACTTGAGGACTATTCTGTCTCGTCCGATGGTTGTTTGTGTTTCCGGGGCAGGTTGGTTGTGCCCAATTTGATTGATTTGAGGGAAGAGATCCTTCGAGAAGCGCACTGTAGCAGACATAGTGTTCATCCTGGTGCACGGAAGATGTACCATGCGTTGAAGCCGCACTTTTGGTGGGCTGGTCTGAAGGGCGATGTTGCTGGTTTTGTCGCTCGTTGTTTGAATTACCAGATGGTAAAGGCCGAAAGGATGAGACCCGGTGGTCTGTTACAAAGTTTAGAGGTGCCCCAATGGAATTGGGAGCACATTGCGATGGATTTCGTAACGCATTTGCCTCGTTCCAGCCGAGGGTGCGATGCTGTTTGGGTAGTTGTAGACCATTTGTCTAAGTCTGCACACTTCATTCCCTATGGGATGACCTTCTCGTTGAAGAAGATGGCGAAGCTGTACGTTGATTTTGTTGTGAGATTGCACGGTGTGCCTGTTTCAATCGTGTCTGACCAAGATCTGAGGTTAACTTCCAGGTTTTGGAAGAGTTTACAGACAGCTTTGGGCACTAGATTGGCTATGAGTACCGCGTATCATCCCCAGACAGATGGCCAATCTGAGCGAACTATCCAGACGTTAGAGGATATGTTGCGTGCTGTTGTTTTGGATTTCGGAGGTAGTTGGCAAGACGCGTTGTCTTTGGTTGAGTTTTCATATAATAACAGCTACCAAGTGACGATTGGCATGGCACCTTTCGAGGCTTTGTATGGCCGCAAGTGCAGATCGCCAGTGTGTTGGGAAGAAGTGGGGGAGAAGCAGCTATCTGCCCCTGACTTTGTGCAACAGATGAAAGGTCACGTGGATCTTATCAGACAGCAGATGAAAGCTGCCCAGGATCGCCAAGCCAGTTATGCGAATAAGAGGCGCCGACCTCTTGAGTTTCAGGTTGGTGATCGTGTATTCGTTAAAGTTTCTCCGTTTCGCAGTGTCATGCACTTTGGACGCAAGGGAAAGTTAGCCCCTCGTTACGTTGGTCCATATGAGATTGTCGAGAGGATTGGTTGCGACTGGTACCAGACGAGGGAAGCATTGTGCGTTGTTTTGTCTTGCGACTGGATACCCAGCTGCTGGTAGTATGCGACGTCGTCTGGATAAGTTGGTGCGACGCCGTTTTGAGGACCAGTCGATGGTTTGCCTTGTGAGTGATTTTAGCGTCCGGTCGACTGGTTGTCCAGTTTTTGTATTTCGAAACAGCGACTAGCTGTCCAGCTTTGAGAGATTGTTCGCTACTGTAGTTAGCGACTGGTTTTGTTTAGCATGGCTCGAGATTTCATCAGCTGTTGATTCTTGCGTCTGCTGGTTTGGGAATTGTTAGTGTCGACTGGTTTTGTCGGAAGACAATTATTGGTTTTGTTTTCCAGTCGTTGCTAGTGCTTTATATAGGAAGACTTGACCTTCGAATTGTGATATCATTTCCCATACTTAGCAAATATTTCCAGCCTTTCGTTCCTTATCTTTTGAACCCTAGAACACTGTTCCGGCGTGAGCTTTCCGGCGATTTCCCATCGTTTCCGGTGGTTGTTCTGCTCGTGCGAGGTAGCGTTGGACTCCTCTTGAGAAGCTCTTCCAATTCATACCAGTTTTAGAAGCTGTAATTGGCTAGTCGAGGAACTCGAAGTTGCTGCCGTTCGAGTGTTGCGTCGATTTGGTAGAACTACGTTCTGGTTTTTGGTGAAACATTGTTCCTAGCTTTAGTTTTTAAGCTTTCTATGAATTGTTGAGGTATATTGGGTAGCTGGTCGAAGTGAGACTCCCAGCCGTGAGCTTGATTAGCAATCTGTTAGATTTACGTTTTGTATGCCGTGTGTTTAACAGGCTTTTACCAGAGTCTTCGGGATTTCTCGCAAGGTTAGTTGTTGCTCAGTATAAGGTACGGATTTGAGCTTGTTTTACAGCGAAGTTATGGCTTGGATGAATTGTAGTCGCTGGTATGTGGAATTGCCGTGCCTGCTGGTTGTGTTCTGTTGAGAATTATGTATGCTATTTGTGTATTTGCTGCGTTGCATATGTTTATATGCTTGCATTCCCGCCTGTTGCATACACGCATGGTATTCCTATCCAGTTTTGGTAGTCTTTGTACCATTGTTGCATTGTTATTGTTTTGTTACCGGGATGTGAGGGCGAGCGGCAGTACCGCACTCTCATCTCCCTGCTGGTATCGTAGCCACCATGAGACGAGTGGTTAACTACCACAGTTCATAGGCAGGGCAACAGCAGGTTGAGTTGCTTGATGCATCCGGTAAGTGGGTGTAGTATCATGGCGAGTGGCTCACTACCACACTGTGAACACATCCCGTGGCCACTATACGTTATCGATGATTCTTGGAGCTATGTTTGAGTCCCTTAGCTCCCTTGTGGGTCGAGCTTTCCGTTGTTCTTCGGCGTCTCATGCATAGCACCTGCATTTTATTCCTTGCTGTTTATTTCTGTTGTATTATTGCTCTCCGTACTGGGGTTTGACCCCATGTCCCTCCGGGGCTTGGTTTGTTTCTTTGTTGCGTTGTTTTCAGGAAACCCAGGTTCTACAGCTGGTCGTGGTTTCAACCCAGCTGGTGGTGCCCCAGGAGGTGGCTAGCGTGTCCCAGTAGCATATAGCATATATATATATGTATCAGTTAGCCAGAGGGATGCCCTGTGCTTTGTTGTTGTACCCGTAGGGGAATATGATACATGTTTGAATTATGTATGCTTTGTTGTTGAATGTTTTATGATTTGGGAAACTTAATTTAAGTATTGTTGTATTTTAAATTATACGTTTAAAACCGTCGGGCCTAAAAGCGAAAAATTTTACCCACTTTTTGATAGCTTCCGCATGTGTTTTTCTGTTGTGAGCACGAGGCCTGACAACGCTAACGCTAAAACATTGATCGCTGGCAACAGATCTCTCCCACAAGCGTTCACCAAAACGGCACCGTTTCCTTCGCGCTACAGGAACTTGCTGTCCACATCCAGAATAATACAAGCATTAACAGATAACCTTACGTCATCACATCTGATTGCTAACTCAACCGATACTCAACAGCAAAGCTTACCCCAGCCATTGCTACGCCAACGTGAAAACAGAAAATATGACGTCATCAAATCTGCCAACAGATTCAAACTCGAAAAATTCCAAAATTACGAAAACTTCCAGAAATGCTCTAAATGTGAAATCTGACCCGAAAATGCAAACAAAACATCCAAACAGAGATCTGAACCACCAGAAATCTCCAAAAACCGATTAATTCCAACAAATTAATCTTAATTACATTTCAGGTCTCACATTTATCCCCCACTTAAAAGGATTTCGTCCTCGAAATCGAATGTCAATCTGGAAATACAACTCAACAACAGCAAGCCAAAACAGAACTTCACTTAACACAAGCCAAGAGTTCAAAATAACTGAGAAAACAATCAACAACAACTTGGGAAGAAATACAACCAAAAGCTACAAACTACTGGAAATTTAGCTCAACAGCTACTCAAACAGATGCGGCCACTCGCGCTGCATCTTTTCTTCCAGCTCCCAAGTAGCTTCTTCTCTACCATTCTTGCTCCATTGTACCATCATCAACGGAATGGTCTTATTCCTCAACTGTTTCTCTTTTCTGCCTAGGATCTGCAAGGGGTATTCCTGATAGCTCAACGACTGATCTAGCTCAACCTCGTCAGTTCTAAGCACATGAGACGGATCTGGCTCATACTTCCTCAACATGGAAACATGAAAGACGTCATGTAGAGAAGACAACTATGGCAGCAACAACAGCCGATACGCTAAAGGGCCAATCCTCTCAACAATCTCATATGGTCCTATGTAACGAGGGGCTAACTTTCCCTTGTGTCCAAAGCGCATAACACTGCGAAACGGAGAAACTTTGAGAAATATACGATCACCAACTTGAAACTCAAGAGGTCGACACCTCTTATTCGCATAACTGGCTTGGCGATCCTGGGCAGCTTTCATCCGCTGTGTAATAAGATCCACATGATCTTTCATTTGCTGCACAAAGTCAGGGGCAGATAACTGCTTCTCCCCCACTTCTTCCCAACATACCGGCGATCTGCACTTCCTGCCATAGAAAGCCTCAAAAGGCGCCATGCCAATCGTCACCTAATAGCTGTTATTGTAGGAAAACTCTACTAAAGGCAACGCGTCTTTCCAGCTACCTCCGAAATCCAACACAATAGCTCGCAACATATCCTCCAACGTCTGGATAGTTCGCTCAGATTGGCCATCTGTCTGGGGGTGATACGCTGTGCTCATAGCCAATATGGTGCCCAAAGCTGTTTGCAAACTCTTCCAAAACCTGGAAGTAAACCTCGGATCTCGGTCGGAAACGATCGAAACAGGCACACCGTGCAGTCTAACAACAAAATCAAACTACAGCTTCGCCATCTTCTTCAACGAGAAGGTCATACCGTAGGGAATGAAGTGCGCAGACTTCGACAATCGGTCTATAACCACCCAAATAGCATCGCATCCTCTGCTGGAACGAGGCAGATGCGTCCCGAAATCCATAGCAATGTGCTCCCAATTCCATTGGGGCATTTCCAAACTCTGCAACAGACCACCAGGTCTCGACCTTTCGGCCTTAACCATCTGACAATTCAAACAACGAGCGACAAAACCAGCAACGTCACTCTTCAGGCCAGCCCACCAGAAGTGCGGCTTCAACGCATGGTACATCTTCTGTGTACCAGGATGAACACTATGTCTGCTACAGTGCGCTTCTCGAAGGATCTCCTCCTTCAAATCAATCAAATTGGGCACAACCAACCTGCCCCGAAAACGCAAAAAACCATCGGAAGAGATAGAATAGTCGTCAAGTTCACCAGCCCTGACCTTCAACTTTAACTCGTGGATAGACGGATCAGTCCTTTGAGCCACTCGAATACTAGAAACAATCTGTGGCTCTACTTGGAAAGAAGAAACCACCACACAATCTTCAGCCGGGTAGAATCTCCAACCCGCAGTGTTAAGATGCTCCTGATCCTTAGATATGTACAACGAAGCGAGCATCTCACTAGCCTTCCTTCTCAAGGCATTGGCCACTACGTTCGACTTCCCAGACTGGTACTTGATCTCACAGTCAAAGTCCTTTAGCAGCTCCATCCACCGACGTTGTCTCATATTCAAGTCAGGCTGCGAAAACAGATACTGCAAACTCTTGTGGTAGAAATACACCACAAACTGCTCGCCATACAGGTAGTGACGCCAGATCTTCAACGCAAAGACCATGGCTGCTAACTCCAAATCATGGACCGGATAACGAGTCTCGTGCGGTTTCAACTGCCGTGAGGCATACGCAATGACTCGACCATTTTGCATCAAAACACAGCCCAATCCATTAAGCGAAGCGTCAGAACAAACAATGAATCCACCTGTTCCGGACGGCAGAGCCAACACAGGCGCAGTAGTTAGTTTCTCTTTAGGCAGTTGAAAAGCATTCTCACACTGCTCAGTCCAAACAAAACGCTTGTCCTTCTGAGTGAATTGAGTCATCGGCTTTGCTATACTTGAGAATCCCTCAATGAAGCGACGATAATAGCCAGCCAGACCCAAGAAACTACGAATCTCGGAAACATTCCTGGGATGCTCCAAGTTCAGAACGGCATCAACCTTGCTAGGATCTACAGAAATCCCCTCAGCTGAAATCACAAGTCCCAAGAATACGACGCGATCCAACCAGAACTCACACTTAGAGAACTTTGCATACAACTGCTGGTCTCTCAGCGTCTGATCACTCTCAACTGATGGTACCCTGATCGCAGATCAATCTTCTAATATACCGTAGAACCTTGCAACTGATCAAACAGATCATCGATTCTTGGCAACGGGTACTTATTCTTTACTGTCGCTTTGTTCAGTTGGCGAAAATCAATGCACATCCGCATTTAGCCATCCTTCTTCTTCACAATAAGATGGGCCCTCCTCATGGAGACATACTAGGTGGAGTAAAACCTTTCTCCAGCAAATCATCTAACTGCATCTTGAGTTCTCTCAACTACGCAGGCGCCAGACGATACGAAGCACGCGAAATCGGAGCTTTACCGGGCACCAGCTCTATGCTGAAGTCTATCTCCCGCCTCGGAGGAAAACCAAGAATCTCCTCCGAAAACACGTCGAGAAAATGCCGCACCACAGGAACATCACTAAGCTGAACACGAGAATAAGAAGACGCATCCAAAGCGTAGATCAAGAATCCAGCATTCCCTAAGGACAACAAGCTGAACATCTCCATCGCCGAGACCAACGGGATCTTCGATCGAGAATCCTGGCCGTAAAAGTCCCACTTCTCGCCAGACAAAGGCCTAAAGCGCACAATTCCATGGAAACAGTCCACAGAGGCCCTATAGTTGGACAGCACATCCATCCCAACTATGCAATCAAAATCCCACAACATCAAACGAATCAAACTCGCCACCAACACATGCTCACCGAACCGCAACACACCATCTAACAAAACCTCCTGGGAGAACAAGCTCACACCGCCAGGGGTAGAAACAAAAACAGCATCACGCAACAAAATGGTACACAGACCATGCTAAACAACAAACGAATCAGAAATAAACAAATGCGATGCACCGGTGTCAAACAACACACGTGAAGGAAAATAAAAAACAAGGCAAGTACCTACGATCACCCGACTCGGCGTCTCCTCGGCCTGCTCCCTAGTAATGGCGTTAACCTGAGCATGCTGGGGTCCAGAGAAGAAAGGCTGAGACGACTGTCCGAACCGCGACGGACCAGGCTGCTGAAACGGCCTAAACTGAGTCTCACCCAACCGGGGTTGCTGAAACTGAGGGGAACGACCCCTAGACTGACCTCCACGACCCTGAGGCTGGGCCACGGTCTGCTGTGATCCAGCTGACGGACACACTCTAGCAAAATTCCCGTACTGACCACAAAGGTTGCAGGAGCCCTGCACACCAACACACTACGTATACGGATGCTTCCCACCGCAAAAACCATAGAACTCAGCCCAAGAACCACTGCTACTCGAGTTGCCCGAACCAGAAGAGCCAGAACCCGACTTCTTCTCGAACTACTGACCGCGGGGTCGAAACCTCTGACGGCCAGACTACTGAGCCACCTGCTGCTGCTGCTGGGGCTGATGGGCTGACTGGTAGGACTGCGAAGACTGTGCTCCCTGTAAAACAGGACGACTAACTTGCGCCGCCTTCTGCCTGCGAGCACGACGACTCTGCAAACCCTCCTCGATATCAATAGCAGTGTCAACTGCTTCAGCATAGCTCTTGGGTTTGCTGGTCACCACCATCTGGTACAACTCTTCTTTCAAGCCCTCAAGAAATCTAGTCCGCTTGGCCCTTTCCCGGCCAGAAACATGGGGAATGTATGCCAACAGAGAAGAAAACTTCCTAGAATACTCCCGAACAGTCATCGAACCCTGCTCCTGATGATCGAACTCCCGCTCACGGGCGTTCACATAAGACTCGGGTACATACTCCTGCCGGAAGGTCTCGCAAAAACTGTCCCAAGAGATCCCAAAACCGGTCTCCAACAAGGTACTCGAAGCGTCTCACCACCAGCGCTCTGCAGCCTTCCTGAGCAAGAGGGTCGCTAAACTCAACCGAAGATCATCATCATACTGCACCCGATCGAAGAGACCAATAATATTCCTGAGCCACGAGTCCGCATCCTCACTGGACTCATCACCATAAAGACTGGAGGGTTCATCCGCTGAAACCGTGCTATCACCACGTCCATCCGCTCCACCGGGGGAGGCAAGTCACCAACTTCATCCTCCTCCTCATGCCTACTACGAGAACGACTAGGAGCGCTACGCCGATCCTCATTATGTCCTGCTGATTCCTCAAACTGCCCCTACCTTTACCACGACGTCTAGGCGGCATCTACAAAAACACTCAACAGGATCAAGCAAAACAGAACAAATATAGCATAGATAGCATATAACACAGAAATATGCAGCACGTAATCACATAAGTCAAGCACATGCAACACACGACACTGTGCCTAGACTCAAGTGTGATCAAATAAATCGATCTTATCCCAGCTTAAGCTCTGATACCAAAAATGTCAGGCCTCGTGCTCTAAACAGAGTAAAATCGTACAATCACAAGCGGAAGCTATCAAAAAGCGGGTAAAATTTTCGATTTTTGCCTGACGGTTTAAAACATTATAATTTAAAATAGAGCGATACTCAAAATATATATCCCAGTTTATAAAAACAACCAACAATATAGCATAACAACAGCAACAACATGTATCAGACTCCAACAACATAATACAATGACAAAGCGCAGGGCATCCCCTGGCTAACAGTACTGATACATATAAATATGCTATACGCTACTGGATAGTTAACCACCTCCTGGGGCGCCACCAGCTGGGTTAAAACCACGGCCAGCTGTAAAACCTGGGTTTCCTGAAAACAACACAAACATGGAAAACAACCAAGCCCCAGAGGGACATGGGGTCAAACCCCAGTATGGAGAGCAACTATAAAACAGCAGTAAACAAAAAGAATAAAATGCAGATGCTATGCATGCAACCAGGGATAACAGCCGAAGGCTACAACCAAGGCAGGGAGCCAAAGAACTCAATGCACAGCTCAACGGAAATCTGCAACAGAATATGTGGTCACGGTGAGTGTAGGACATGTGGGCGCTACCCACTCACCCCTACTCGCGCACCTTACCAGATGCATCAACAACCCAACCTATGAACTGTGGTAGCTAGCCACTCGGCACATAGGGGAAATGAGAGTGCGGAATCACCGCTCGCCCTCACATCCTGGTAAGAAAACAGAGAAACAACAACGAACAAAGGCTGCAATAGCTGAATGGAATGCGAGTATGCAACATGCTGGAACAACAAACATATAACCATATGTAACACAACAATTACACACGGTAAGCATACACCGCTCTCACACAGAGCAACAAAACTACACGGCAATCCATACACAGCCATCTCGCAATTTATCCAAGCCAGGTTCCACGCTGAATTACAAGCTCAAGATCCATACCTTATACTTTCTGTGCAACAATCACTACAATCAAAGGTCCCGAGAAATCTGGATATCAACCTGTCGAAGCACACAGGGCATAAATCACAGGGACACTAACACACAGAAAGCACGGCTGGGAGTCATACACTCACACCAGCAGCTGATTCCAACAATACCACTAACAGGAAGCTTAAACAAAGGATAAAACTAAGATCTCAACAACAATTCGAAGTTCTACCTCAGTGACGCAACACACGGCCGAAGACAGCAACTTCACGATCTCGCTCTAGCCAACAACCGCCTCCAAGAATGGTATAGAATAGAAGAGCTTCTCGAGAGGAGTCCAACGCTACCTCGCACGTACCAAACAATGGTCGGAAACGACGGAAATTCGCCGGAGAAACTCACGGTGAACAGTACTAGGGTTCGAGAAACAGAGGTCGACAATTAGGAGAATTTTACAGAGTATGGGATCTGGTATCTCTAATCGAAGACCAAATATTTCTTAAATAAATCTCGTGACTGCTGAAATCTAGTTAAAATCATGCACCGACAAAAACTGATCCCTCTACAAGATAACGCATGCGCTAACAAAATGGCGTCGCTCAGGACCCGTCATCAAATCTGGTCGCTACCGTTAAACGCTGGAAACACGCTACGCACACAACATCGATCGCTACAGGAGAGTTGACCAGCGTTGACGTCTGTTCCCATAACTCACGCTACACACAACAGATCTCTCCTTACGCGAGCAGACCTCTCCCTAGCGCTAGACCAAATACGACGTCGCACCAACTTATCCAAACGACAACGTTTCCATAAAATAAAACGACGCAGCTACGCACACGTCAACAAATCTAAAGATAGCACGCTAGCGCTAAAAAATTGATCGCTGGCAACAGATCTCTCCCGAAGCGTTCACCAAAACGGCACCGTTTCCTTCGCGCTAGAGGAACTTGCTGTCCACATCCAGAATAATACAAGCATTAACAGATAACCTTACGTCATCACATCTGATTGCTAACTCAACCGATACTCAACAGCAACGCTTACGTCAGCCATTGCTACGCCAACGCGAAAACAAAAAATATGACGTCATCAAATCTGCCAACAGATTCAAACTCGAAAAATTCCAAAATTACGAAAACTTCCAGAAATGCTCTAAATGTGAAATCTGACCCGAAAATGCAAACAAAACATCCAAACAGAGATCTGAACCACCAGAAATCTCCAAAAACCGATTAATTCCAACAAATTAATCTTAATTACATTTCAGGTCTCACAATAGATCAAACATGTCCATCAAGGTTCTATTACGACGCTCGCTACACCATTTAGTTGTGGTGTGGCCGGAGGGGTCCACTGAGAGAGAATCCCGTTCTCTTTAAGATATTCTTGAAATTCGGCATCAAGTATTCTCCAGCTCGATCGGATCGAAGTGTTTTAATACTTCTTCCCAATTGATTTTCTAATTCGGCCTTGAATTCTTTGAACTTTTCAAAGGATTCAGACTTGTGCTTCATTAAGTACAAGTACCCATACCTAGAGTGATCATCGGTAAAGGTGATGAAGTAGGTGTGACCGGACTTAGTACCAATGTCAAGTGGGCCACACACATCAGTATGGATCAAATCCAATAGACCTTGAGCACGTTCAGGCTTGCCCGTGAAGGACAATTTTGTCATTTTTCCTTTGAGACAGGATTCACAAGTTGGTAAGGAGTTAATATCAGACATATTAAACATGTCGCTCCTAATCAACTTGTTCATCTTATTTAAGGAAATATGACATAGCCTAGCATGCCAAAGTTGTGCTGGGTTCAGATTATTGTTGTTTCTTTTTATTGTTGTTGTGTGTGTTTCCACATTTCGAGTTGGAATTTCTCTCAATTTTAAAGCGTATAGATCGTTTTAGCGTTCCCCAATTCCAATTAAACATTCATTCTTGTAATATTGAAAATCGAATTGGCAAAATGACAAGAATATCCATCACTATCAAGCATAGAAACGGAAATAATGTTCTTTATTAATTCAGGAACAAATAAAATGTTTCTCAACAATAAATTAAAATTTGAAGAAAGAAATAAATAAACATCTCAGATAGCTTTGGCCGCAACCCTTGCTCCGTTGCCAAGCCTCAAGTGGGTCTCACCCTTCCTAAGACGCCGATTTCTTGTCATTACCTGCAGTCATTCCAGATATGAGATCCACATCCGGTATCAAATACCCAAGAAGTCGAGTTAAAAGATATATTTATTTCAGTGTAGAACATACCTTTTGCAGTTCGCAACTGCTCGAGGTAATCCTTACAGTTCCTCCTCCAATGCCTAGGCTTTTGACAGTGGTGCAAACAGCTTCAGATTTGTTCGGCATTGAAGCCCTTGCCTTGGGATTCTTGGTGGTCTTTCCCTCCTTCGCAGGGGCAGAACGCTTCTTACCCTTGCGTTTGGGCCCCTTCTTTGTAGAGAAAGAAGAGCTCAAAAGGTGGACGAGCTTGTCCTTCTTTATGGTCCCCTGAAACACGACAAACATGTTTACCACCTCTTCAAGGGTGGCCTCCAGCTTGTTCATGTTGAAGTTGACCACAAAGGGGTCGAACGCAGCAGGCATGGAGAGGAGAAGCAGATCCATAGACAGCTCATGTGGAAGCGTGATATCAAGGCCCACTAGCTTCTCAATGAGCCCAATCACACGGACCCCATGCTCGTGGACCGAAGTCCCCTCGCGCATGCGACTCTTCATGAGCTCCTTGACAGTAGTGAACCTCTCAGTCCGAGAGTTCTCCCCATACAACTCTTTGAGGTGAAGGTGTATGCTAGCAGCATACTCCGTCTTCTCAAATCGCCGCTGCAATTCGTTGAACATAGATGCTATCATATATCATCGTGCCTTAAGCTCATCATGCCAATCTTGGTAGTTTAAGCCAGTGAATTTGTTGCTATCCAGTACAGCAGCAAGTGGATTTTTGATCGAAGACATAATGAAAGCAGTTTATACTGAAAAGAAAAACAGACATGCATTACAGATTATTCATGAAAAACGCTAAGAAATAAAACATGGTCATTTAGTTTTATGAATCACCCTCCCACTATTTTAACGATTTCACCACCTTCTAATGAAAGCGAGAAAGCAAGTTTCTTTAGTGGGTACACAGAGTCCAATCAAGGAATCATGGTCCCGAATAATATCAGCCAACCATGATTCTCAAAAGGTAGAGTCCAATTGCAACAGGTGCAACCTCCATGTATTTACCTCACGTCCAGTAAGGGCCCAATAATATGACTCTGATTACTATCACGTGTCAAGATGATCCATCAATGTTGAGTTGTAATGGACGGTCACCATAACATTCCCAATAATATGAGCCAACGTCATGGGAGTTCCTTCCAACTCATAGCAAGTGTCAATGACGTGTACAGCTTTACGACATACAGAACCCCCCAATAATATGAGTCGGGCTATGTATGCGGATAGCATCGACGTACACCCATTGTTGATGGAAGGTAGGCAATTTTAAACAATATTTAAATTCCCTTAGCTTCATGATCTTATCGAATAAACTTTTGTTTTATGATCAATTTAGTAGTCATAGACTAACATTCTCTAAGAGTGCTTCCAGGTGGTTGGAGGGGCTAAGACCCACTTAAAAACCAACCTTCTTAGAAAAAGCAACGCCATTCAGGGAGACTTAGCCGGTACAAGCCATTTTTAAGCCAGTCTATAAAGGACTCCTTTAGATAATGTTTTGTCACATTTCCTCATAATTATCAATAAACTAAGTTTCTTCAATTTAATCATGAAACTTTTAATCTTAATATAAATTTTAAATCTAAATTTCAAAATTAAAATCAAATTTAAAATTAGGGATTTTAATTTTGAAATTTGGTCTCAACAATTTTAAATCAAATTTAAAAAATTACGAATTCAACAGATATATATCACATATATAATTGGGATGATCGATAAACGAGAGCTATGCGATCCGTGGTTGCCAAGCATGGATCTAGGTCCAATCCTAGGTGATATGCAGTATGCAAATGCAATCCTATTACATAAGCTTCTAGTTTTACAAGTCTTTGATCTTCAATATCTTGGATCATCATCTCCATCATCTTCAAAATTATCCTCCCACTAAGTCTAATATTTACATTTAAATATCCATAACAAATAGGGATACATTTTAAACGGGTGGGAATGTGCCATAAACCAGGCCCACTTTGATACGATTTCAACAATATTACAACCAAAAAATATAAAACCTAGCATACACCTAACACATTGACGGGTGGGAATGTGCCATAAACCAGGCCCACTTTGATACGATTTCAACAATATTACAACCAAAAAATATAAAACCTAGCATACACCTAACACATTGGGCATGACACTCGATCATCCCAAACATTATGTATTCAATTAATCCTATTAACTTGCTATAAATAAAATAATCAAATCAAATTTGATTTTATCCAACAAAATCATATTTTATAAATAAAATCTTATTTTGTCATTTTAATTGCATCAATTTTGGGCTTAAAACAATTTTAGATCCAATATCTCAAAAATTTTTAAAAATTAATTTTGATTCAACCAAAAAGCCCAATAACAAGTATCGACCCAAAAACCCCTCGGGCCGCCCGGGACAGGACACGAAAAACCCTAGAATTCAAAATCCACCACCGCATCTCCGCCCCGACACCGTCGCACGGGCGGTGCCCCACCGTCCGCACGTGTGCGCAGGGGGGGCGGCCACCTGCGCGATCACCTCACGCAGGAGGGGCGGCGGGTGCACACAACCATGCGCAACATGCACGCATCCCTGTGTGCGACATGAACGCATGGGTATCGACCAGCGCACGCAACGCCTGTCAGGGTGTGCGTGCGGGGCGTGCGCATCAGGCACGCAACGCCCGCCGCAACTTGCCGCGTGATGCACTCATCGGCCCCGCGATACCCGTCGCGATGTGCGCACGGCAGACGTGCGTGGCGTGCGCGAATTATGCGCGGTGGAAGGAGGCGACGCGCTCGGCAGGGGTGCGATGATTGTGCGGCGGCGCGAAATTTTTTTTTTTTAAATGAGATGTTTGATGCAATTCAGGCATAATGGTGTATTGACATATCTGAGCCAAAGCTCTGATACCACTGTTAGTGCAGTGGCGGATCCGGATCCCGCTCCTGGGACGCAGTGGAAGAATTTAAAAATTGGATCCTGGGAATGGTCAATACACCTCTACACTAATCAAAACATTCATAGAATTTTCAGAAGGTACCTTGATGGCGTCTAGGCGTCTAGATCCGACCAATTCCACGAGGGAAATAGCACTTCAACGGTTGAACGGCTAGATCAACGCCTAATCTGGTACACGACCAGAATCTCAACTCCTTCGCCGGTTTGCACTATAAAACGACAAAAATTTCACGAAAGGAATTCTTCGTCGAGATGGTCGGAACAAATTCCGACGGCGGCTTCAACGACGGGCGGCAGCGGCGAGGGAAGAAAGGACATGGGAGGAGTTTGTTGAATAGCTTTTGGTGTTTTTCTTTCTCACTCTGGAAAGTGTCCCTCATTGCCATATTTATATATTGAGGGATAAAGTTTGATTTGAACAAAACAGTGAACATTTGGTTCAACTCAAACAGGGAACATTCGGTTCAACTCAAACAGTGAACATTCGGTTCAACTCCAACAGTGAACATTCGGTTCATGTTGAACTACGAACATTCATTTCGACTCCCTCGATTTTGGTCTCATCATAATCTCGATCGATGATCAGATATCACCAATGTGATCAGTTTACAAAACTAATCATTATGATGCAAAATCTAATTTCCGGACCACTAAATCTATATATGACTGGTTTACTCTCATTAGCTAAATATGGAAGTCCTACTCCCTTAGCTACTTTTAGGAAGTCATACTCCCAACCTTCCTCCTACTATACTCAACACTTTGAGTACCATATCTTTACGGGAATTTGGAAACCAGTACTTGTGTGACCCAAAAATGATTCAGGGATACAACTAGCCGTGAGCTCACAACATTTGTGACTCCAAAACACATTTTCGGACTTACCCATCGAATCATGGTAAAGCGTCTAGCAACATCGCCCCATGATCCCCTAGGTATCACTGATAGTGCCTGCAAGAACCAGTCGGTCATGATTAGCGTACATTACGGTCCTTTCAACTCAAATATCCCGATCAGATCAATGACCATTGGTAAATCGAGTCGCTAGAGATCTAACAACCATGCATACATCTTGGAGATCAAATAGTGACATCGCATGTGTTACTAGGTAAACCCATTTACCTAAAACACATCTAGTACTCTGGCCAGAGATTTGTCACACTATTATCTCCTCAGATAGCATAGGATATGCATGCATAAGGCGAGCGGTGAATCCTTGACAACGAAGCATCGACTCCTACATGATAGCATAGGATATGCATGCATAAGGGCGAGCGGTGAATCCTTGACAACGAAGCATCGACTCCTACATGCATCGGGACCTCACCCAACCCCGCCAACGAAGCATCGAATCCTACATGCATTGGGACCTCACCCAACCCCGCCACCTGATGACCCCAACTGAGTCGGTAAACGGGTCAAAGTGAGAAAACTATCATGTAGAGTCTCAATGATGTTTCGAGTTATAAGGACTAATCTATACCACCAAGATCTCGGACTTAATCCACTCGACAAATGGTAACCACTTGGAAAGTCTGAACGAGGGTAGTTCGATAGATCATCAGGTCACTATCCATCTGCATCTTAGAACATCACTATGTTCCCTACCAATGAAATGTGTTACTTCGCATCGTAGATAATAGTCTCAAGCTCGGGCGGCCTTGATCCTCTTTTGGATGGTCAAATCGACCAGGAACATGTTTAGAACACACCGTGACTATTAGATATATTTCATGATAGCCACCAAATCCACTATCACATGCGTTCAAGTTCTTTATCCAACAATTTTAATCATAATAATGAAGATAAAGAATGCCATAAAAGAATGTGAATTTCATAAATAAAGATCGTTTTACATAGAGTCAACAAGAGCCCACACGCCACAAGTTGGCTAGTTGGGAACCTACTCTAACAGTTGGCATTCAGCACGGCGTTTCACCCGCAGACGGATGGCCAGTCGGAGAGAGTCATTCAGATTCTAGAGGATTTACTGAGAGCTTGTGTTGGATCTGTTTTGACAGATCCTAATTAAGTTTTGAATTACACAAAACCTGTTGTTGTTATTCTAACAATTCTATTCTAAGTGCGCAGATTTCAGGTCGAAGAATATATTCAGCAGATGGTTCACATTATAAATGTTCAGCAGTTGGTTTGGTGTTCATGGAATGAACAGTTGAATTAGCGATGGAGACGTCCAGAGTTGATTCAGTTGTTTGTAATCAGGCGATGGCCAAAGTTGAACCAGCTGGAGCATAATAATCTAGCAGATGATGAAGATCAGCTGCAAGCGCTAAAGAGCAAAGTGAACCAGCTGTTACATGAATAGAGAAGCGCGCTGGAGATAAAGTTCGAAGAAGAAAGACCAGCTTGAAGCGCAAGAGAGGAAGCAATTATAAGTACTACTGATGAATCTATCAGTAGTCGCATTTATAAGTACTGTTAATGAATCTATTAACAGTCGCCTTTCAAGAAGCTGGATGAGGAGCGAGATGATGAAGATCAGCTGGAGCGAAGTGTTTTAGCAGATGATGAAGATCAGCTGAAACGGAGCACAAAAGATGAAGCATTCAGCAGTCTATTTACTTAGCATGCATTGCACGTTTACATTCAGCACGCATTCATTCGAGCATACGCATTACAGTTCAGCTTAGCATAACATTTCAGCAGCACACACAAGCACGAGTCTCGAACAGATTTATGTTGTACATAAATCTGTTTGAGTTGTTTTAAAATATAGGATTCAGTTCTGGTATTTTCCGCATGATTTTTAAATCATACCAGATCTGTTTCCGGTGCTCTTTGATTTTTAATGTTCAAGAACAAACGAGCTATTGCAGCTCATCGGCAGCGCGCAAAATTTTCAATGGTTATCAAACAGCGCCTGCTGATCTTGTAATCCTATTTTCGGTCCTACAGCTTGTGTGATAGATTTCCAGGGTACGTGGGACTCAAGATTGCCGTTGGTAGAGTTCACGTATAACAATAGCTTTCAGGCATTGATTGGGATGGCTCCTTATGAGGCTCTGTACGGGAGGAGATGCAGAGCTCCTGTGCACTGGGACGAGGTTGGAGAGAGAGTGCTGACTGGGCCGGATCTAGTGCAGAAGAAAGCGGACATAGTGACGAGGATTCAAGATCAGATGAGGATAGCCCAGAGTCGTCAAAATAGTTATGTCAATCAGAGACGACGAGATCTGGAGTTAGCTGTTGGGGATCACATGTTTGTGAGGATATCGCCCATGAAAGGCGTGATGCACTTTGGCTGGAGGGGCAAGCTCAGCCTGAGGTTCATTGGGCCATTCGAGATTTTGGAGAGGATTTGTACTTTGGCTTATCGAGTAGCGTTACCACCCAGCCTGTCAGCGGTTCATAATGTATTCCACATCTCGATTCTCCGGAAGTATGTTCCGAACCCATCGCACGTGTTGGATTTTGAGCCGCTCCAGTTAGCGCCAGACTTATCATTCGAGGAGCAACCAGTATAGATTTTGGCTCGAGAGGAGCGCAGACTTAGAGCGTGGAGTATTCTGATGGCCAAAGTCCAGTGGCAGAATCACTCAGAGGATGAGGCTACCTGGAAGACTGAGGTCGATATGCGAATGCGCTACCCTGAACTTTTTGGTACATACTTAATTTCGGGTACAAAATTCCTTCAAGGGGGAGAGTTGTAACGCCTAGAAATCCTAATTACGTGGAAATGAGTGCATGACTAGGGAGAAAATTATTTTAGAAAATTATATGCTATTTTATGTGATTTATTTATGATTTTAATGTGGCATGATATGCATGTTCCATTTTTAGTCTGTTTGAGTTTCGGACGCGTGGAAGAGACTACGGACGACCGAGATGAAAATTACTTGAGATTTTTAAGCCCTTAGATTTTTAAGAGCAAAAAATTTCAAAAATGGGATTTTTATGATTATTTTGAGGGGAACCCATTTTTAATCTATACGGACTGTTTTAATGGACTTTATGGTATTTTAAAATTGAGGAGGCCTTTTATTACGAAAATTTAAGTTGAAGGCTTGCTTTGGGGAGTTTTAAAACACATTTTAATTAGGAGGAGGGTTAGTATGGGAAAAACTCTTAATTTTCTTAATTTAAACCATTTGGTAGGGGTCTTTTTGGCATACCTCATTCTCTCCTTCACCCCAAATTCGAAACCCTACTCCTCCCCACTCTTCAAGCCGCCTCAAGCCAATCCCCTCTCCCTCAAATGAGCCTCGTCGGGTTATTTTTGTGAAAATTGAGATTTCGAGTCTTAGCGGCTGCCAAAGTTCGTGGATGACCTTATTTGATGTTTTAAACATATTTTAAGATGTTTTTCAGTTTTTTAGAATTTATTTGATTTATGAGATTTTTGGCAATTTTCATGACAAATTAATGCCTAGAAAATGATTTTTAGCGTGTGTGATTTTTAAACTATCATGGATGGACCGGGTCGGTTAGAGAGTCGAGTCAAAATGTTTTAAGTTTGGTCCAACTTATTTTAACTCTGGACCGGTTATTTTTATTTTAAATATGAAGGTCCAATTTTAAGAAATTTTTGGTCACATATTTTAAAGTCAAATATTTAGTCAAATTTTTAATTATAGTTGGACCTAATATTTTTAGTTTAAGTTATTTAGTCAAAATTAAGGTCATTGGGATTTTAATTAAGTCAAGTAATGAGATTTTAATTTAGTCAAAATTGATCAATGGGTCATTATTTAGTCAAACTTTAAAGGTTAATTTCAAGTTATAGGCCAAGTCATGTGTAGGGCCGAGTTCAATTTTTTTAAAGTTAAGTCTAGGTTCTTTTGGGCTTTGTAGTAGTGGACCAAGCTCCTGAACCAGTACTTGACCGGAGTAGAAAACGTAGAAGCCCGTGAATATATATTTAATTATTTATGTAATATTCTGTCTATGTTAATGTTTTAAATGAAAGAATTAAATATATATTGACGGTTTAAGATTTTAAATTGCATGATTTTACGAAATGCACGCATCATGAGATTTTATGAAACGTTTAAGGCATGTTCTTTTTTTGAGAAAAACCCGAGGGATTGAAGTGACTTGTTGCAAAATTTAATGATGGGAGATAGTCGGGTAGCCGGACCGGGGGATCTCCTGTTTTAATGTATTACGAGCCTATGGATCCATGTGATCACGACATGGTGAAGTGGGATAGGAGGTGCTTGGGATCCCGAGGTAAGGTCGAGTGAACCACACCGTCACGTACGTTGGTTCTTTGGATTGAACAATCATACGCCCGCTCACATTTCACAAATACGACTCATACATTTTTATGTTATGTTGCGTCATGCCTTATTATGTATGCTATATGATTATGATACGTTACGACTATGTTACGAACCATGTTTTACGACCATCCATGCATGCATGTTTTAAAGTTATTTTATATCACATATGTGTTTGCATGTGATTTTACTATATGTACTTTGGTATTTTAAAATATAGAGCATGCTGAGCCTTTAGGCTCACTAGGTTTAAATGGTGCAGGTGAGACTGCTGATGAGTACATCCCTACTAGCAGTGAGGACCTCTGAGCGCCCGCTGCAGCTGTACCCCGTGGCCACTCTGACGTTTATCTATGTTATGATACACTTTTTAGATATTTTATTCAGCATGTTCAGTTTCCGAAAGTTTTACGCACTCTGGTGTTAAACAACATTTGTCAGGCCTCGTGCTCTAAACAGAGTAAAAACCCAAACACATGCGGAAGCTTATCAAAAAGTGGGTAAAAATTTTTGCTTTTAGGCCCGACGGTTTAAAACATATAATTTAAAATAGAACGATACTCAAAATAAGTTCCTAGCTTACAAACCAACATAAGCAAGTATAGAATCAATACAAATAAAAGTATCAGACGCCACAACAGAATACAACAACGAAGCACAGGGCATCTCCCTAGCTAATAGACTGATACATACATATATGCTATACGCTACTGGGACACTCAACCACCTCCTGGGGCACCGCCAGCTGGGTTACCTCCTCTACCAGCTGTATGACCTGGACAACACAACAGGAAACAAACAAACCAAGCCCCAGAGGGACATGGGGTCAAACCCCAGTACGGAGAGCAACTATAAAACAACAATAAACAGCAAGGAATAAAATGCAGATGCTATGCATGAGATGCTGGACAACGACAAATGACTCCAACCGAGGAGGAAGTCAAGGAGCTCAAAGCACAGCTCAACTGAATCTGCAACAACATGGCCACTGGGTGTGTTCCAAGTGTGGTAGCTAGCCACTCGCCGGGACACAACACCCGAATACCTGATGCATCAAACAACTCGACCTGCTGTTGCCCAACCTATGAATTATGGTAATTAGCCACTCGGCGCATAAGGGCCAACACAAGCCAGCAGGGAGATGAGAGTGCGGTATTCCCGCTCGCCCTCGCATCCTAGTAAGAAACACGAATAATACAACAAGGTACAAAGACTACAAAGGCTGGAATGGAATATCATGCGTGTATGCAAATGCTGCAACACAAGCACATAACATATGCAACACAGCAATAACACAATAGCATACACAGTCCTCAACAGGACACGGCCAGCAGGCACATCCATTCCACACACCAGCAACTACAAATCATCCAAGACATAACCTCGCTGTAATACAAGCTCGAATCCGTACCTTACTTCCACAAGAAACGAAGCAATTCACGGCCTGTACAAATCTGCCAAAATACACGGTGCACAGATTTCAGGGAAACATAACAAATCTCATGGCCAATAATTCAAATGCACAAACTAGCCTTCAACCCTTCCCAAAAAAATCATAGGAAGCTTAAAACAAGGCCTAGAACAATATTCCAACAACTAATTTCGAAAGCTACCTGCAACCGACAAAATGCACGTACACACAGTAGCTTCGAGCTTTCATCCAGCCAACTATAGCTTCCAAAATGGGTACGAGATGAAAGAGCTTTCCAAGAGGAGTCCAATGCTACCTCGAACGTGAAAAACGATGGCCGGAATCGACGGGAAATGACCGGAGAAGTTCACGGTGAACAGTGACAAGGGTTGAGAAACAGAGCACGAAGGTTGGGAAAATATTCTAAGTATGGGATTTTGATTTCTCAATTCGAAGACCATGTATTCCTTATATACAACTTGCAACTGCTGGAAATCGATTCAATAATTGTCCACCGACAAAACCAGTCGACACCATCAATCTTCCAACCCAG
>KQ997537.1:76243-92241 GCA_001598015.1 Dorcoceras hygrometricum | reverse complement strand
CTACAGTGCACAACCAGTCGCAAGATACGAAACACAACCAGTCGCAAGCTACGTTGACTATCGTTGACTCCTACTGATCAAAACCAGTAGACACGCTTACGTCAGCAAGTCTGGTCCAAACACTACAACACGCTACAGGAGAGTTGACCAGCGTTGACATCTGTTTTCAACATAGCGCCACACAAAACAGATTTCATCTTACGGCGAACAGATCTCTCGCTAGCGCTACCCTCTAAATGACGACGTTCTACTCGCACTACTGGTGAAAACAACGCATGCAACGTCTGGTTAACAACTCGACCAGACTTCACCTACGTCACCCGCTCCTGCTATACGGCGTCGTTGCAACTAAATGCAAAAACACGCTACCAGATCTCTCGGAACTCTGACCCAGCGATACCAGATCTCACCACCAGCGACGATTACGTCATCCACACAATGCAAACTAGCGACGCTGACGTCATGAAATCTGCCACCAGATTTCACCCAAAATTCGAAAATCTCGAAATTTCCAGAATTGTTCCAAATGTGATTCTCGACCCGAAAATGCAACCCAACCATTCAAAATGAAATCTGAATCACCAGAAATCACCAAAACCCGATTAATTCAACAATTAATCCTTAATACAATTTCCAGGTCTCACAACATTGAGGATTTGATGTTTTAAGATATTCATTTATTTATGTTTTAAAGGATGTTGAGAAATGTTTTAAAGGGAAGGAGCCATACTTTTTAGTTTATTTATTCCGTACATGATTTAAAAAAAAAATATAGAGTACAGTTCGTTTGAGAAAGAGTGAGCTTACACTGTAAATCTCACATACACGCATTCACTCACATATTGAGAGATGAGTGAAACAGTTTAGAGCGAATGTGAGAAACACAAATCATCGTAGTCTTTGAACAGTGACATTAAACATGTTCATAGTGTCACAACTCACACAGCTTGCGGGCTGGTGTGAAGCGTGGAGTGCTAGGAGTTCTCGTAGCTTGCGAACTGTTGGATCGGGTTATTATAGGAGCTGTTATAATAAAAGTCTTCTAGTGGAATCCTTTCAGTTTGGAATAAGGGGAGATGTAGGAGATTCAGCTCCGAACTTCATAAACAAACAGATGAGTTCTTTACAGTTTTCAGTCTACTGCTTTCTGTATTCATACTTGCATCAAATATTTAAAACCAACAGATTTCAAATTTTATAGGGTATAATTAGATGGTTTCCGCCTTGGTTTTTATACCAGATCTGATATACTTCTCGTTGCTCATAATTTCAAGAACTGAAGCTATTGCAGCGCACACATAGTTAGTTTTCACCGTTCAGATTGCACGTGATCTATTCCAGCACGCAGCGTGCGATCTGCTGTCGTTTTCATGATCGGGATACCACATTTACATCTGCGTTTTGGAGGATCTTGTACGCAACGTTGGAGAATAAGTTGTCATTCAGTACAGCTTTTCACCCACAGACAGATGGCCAGTCGGAGAGATTCATCCAGATTATGGAGGATTTGCTGAGAGCCTGTGTGATAGACTTCCAAGGTATGTGGGATTCGAGATTGCCTTTGGTAGAGTTCACGTACAATAACAGCTTTCAAGCGTCGATTGAGATTTCTCCCTATGAGGCTCTGTACGGGAGAAAGTGTAGGTCTCTCGTGCACTGTGACGAGGTTAGAGAGAGAGTGTTGACTGGGCTGGAGCTGGTGCAGCAGACAGCAGATATTGAGACTAGGATACGAGAACGGATGAGGACAGCCTAGAGTCGTCAGAAGAGTTATGCCGATCGTAGACAACCAGACCTGGAGTTGACCGTAGGGGATCACGTATTCGTGAGGATATCGCCCATGAAGGGAGTGATGCGTTTTGGTCGGAGAGGCAAGCTCAGTCCGAGATTCATTGGGCCATTTTAGATTTTGGAGAGGGTTGGTACGTTGGCGTATCGAGTAGCACTACCACCCAGTCTGTCAGCTGTGCGTAACGTATTTCATATTTTTATGCTGCGGAAGTACGTCCCGAATCCATGGCATGTGTTAGACTTTGAGCCGCTTCAGTTATCACCAGATCTATCTTTCGAGGAGCGATCGGTTTAGATCTTTGCTCGAGAGGAGCGCAGGCTTAGAGCGTGGAGTATTCCGATGGTCAAGGTCCGATGTCAGAACCACTTAGAGGATGAGGCTACCTGGGAGACTGAGGCCGATATGCGGACGCGCTATCCAGTGCTTTTCGGTACGTAACCTAATTTTGGGAACAAAATTTCTATAAGGGGGGAGAGTTGTAACGGCCAGAAATCCTAATTACGTGGAAATGAGTGAATTACTAGGGAGAACCTTAATTTTTGAGTAGTATGTGTCATTTTACGTGATTTAGTGTTAAGTTCATGTTTTATGATGTTCATGTCACGTTTTCCGCCTATTTGAGTTCCAGATGTGTGGATGAGACTAGGGACGACTGAGATGAAAATTAATTGGAATTTTTAAGCCCTCATATTTTTAAGAGCTAAAATTATATTTTAAGCAGTATTTACGAAAAATGAGCTTTTATGATTTTAGTTGAGGGAAACCCGTTTTTCGCCTATACGAGCTGTTTTAATGGACTTTTCCACTTTTTAAAAATTAGGAGGCTTTATATAATGAAAATTGAAGATTTAAAACTTAATATTTCAGTTTAATTAGCAATTTAATTAGTGAGGGGGTTAGTATAGGAAAACTCCTTTTTTTACCTAATTAAAATCTTTTGAGGGGGTCTTTTTGGTACACCATTCATTCACTCCACTCCATATTTTTGAAAAACCTAGCCTCCTATTGGTCCCATTTTACGGGGTACCAGATCCCAAAAGCGCTCTGATACCAATTGTTGGGATCAAAAAATCGGGATTATTCGTGAGCTCTGCCACAACTCACGTAGGCTCTCACCCAGCTTAAATAACAGCCCATAAGTTACGTGAATTTAAAAATTTAAGGTGTTCGAAAACCAGAACGCAACTTGTGTAACCAGATCACCGTGAATCTGGAGCAACAGCTTTGCGAGCTGGTCCAGATGACCAGCTTCTCTGCAAGCTGGATTAACACAAGCAGTCTGGTTTCTTTAACTTGAGCTGTGATAGCTCAGTGTTCTTGAATTTTGTGCATCGAGATACAGATTGAGTAATGATTTAAAGTCATGCGGAAATAACTCAAACTGAACTCTTATATTCGAAAGCTCTTTAAACAGTTTTAAACGAGGTTAAAAAATCATGCTATGCATATGAAAGTAAGTGCGAAAAATTGTAAAGAAAATACGCTGCAATTTGTTTATGGAAGTTCGGAGCTGAGTCTCCTATGTCTCCCCTTCTTTCGTAATCGGGAAGGATTCCACTAGAAGGATTTGATTGCAGCGACCCTTCGCTACAACCCACTCCTACGACCAGCAGCCGCAAGAACTCCTAGCCACACCACTGCACACTAAGCTCGCAAGTTGTGTGTCTAACTTCACTTCTTTACTGCCTCAGTGAGAAAGGCTACACACACTTCTTTAATGTCTCAGTGCGAAAGACAACACAAACTTCTTTAACGTCTCAGTGCGAAAGACAACTAGACTTGTTTAACGTCTCTGTACAAAGACTACAATGGAGAGCTTTTATTTGATTCACTCAATATCTGTTTTCGCTCAACTCTCGAATGTATGAGCGAATCGTGTGTGAGATTACAGGGTATGCTCAATCTCTCAAAGATAAAATCTCACACACTGTGAAGTGATCCTGTCCGAGCTGGTTATCTGTTATCTTCCCATGGTTGTGCTTTCTTCAGATCTTCTGTTTTGGATTAGGACAACACTCTCTCTTTCTCTGTTTTTGCACAACTCTATTTTTAATCTTTCTTGCGCACTTGTTACTGCTCATCGTCTTCTTCATATAAATAGGCCTGTGCAGATTTTTCTTGTTGGACAAATCTTTCCAGCCGTTGATAAGTCTTCTAAAAGGTTCTTGCACGGTTGTACATTGTGTCCTTCCACATTTAATGCATCTGCAGGCTTTAAGATTTTGTGCTTTGTCCACATTTAATGTTGCAGCCATTGCTGACTTTTAGTACGAGAATTGTGTACTGGATGTGGACAGGACAAAGAAAACCAGTTTGAACTAATACAATGCAATCTCCACAATACTTATGTTCAAACAGCTTTGTTCGTCTGAGCTGGTTTGTCACTGAGCTGGTCTCTTCTCAACTAAGCTGCTCTTGATCTTATCTGCACTTGACCTTCTCTTGCTCCAAGCTGGTGAACCAGCTTGGGTGTCCTCTGCGATCTGGTTGTCCTTTGCTGGACCAGCTCGGACGTCCCCTCACTGTTCTAGCTTGGAAATCTTCTCATATGCTCTTTTTTCAATCTGCTATAGTTCTTTGTTTCAGCTCGCTGCTGAGCTGCTACATTTCTCTTCATCTAGCTCGCTTATATCTCTGTACCAGCTCGCTTCCGATCTGTTGCTGCGCACTTAGTACGAATCATTAGTAAAATATCAGTCAGGTTTTGTGTTAATCAAAATTAAGATTCTAATCTGTAAAATACAGATGCACACCTCCCTCCCTCTCCCTCTCCCTCTCCCTCACTCACGGCTCCCTCCCCTTTGCACAAGCCTCCATCAAATTTTCTTGGTTCTTGGTGGTTTCAAGATTCTATCGTCCCAATCTCCTGTTCTCCGCTCCGTTAACGCATAGTACTCGTAGTTTTTCAATCAATACATGCTCTATTCTCCCTTTCTCACAATTTAAATCATAATATACTATTTTTAATGATGATTGCATGAATTGTAAGTGTTATGATTAGATCTATAATTATTGATTGAGATGCGGATCATGCATAACAATTTTCACCTTGTATTTGATTCTTTTCTTGTGAAGCTTCGGTCATGGGCGGTTCATAGGGCATGGATTGTATGTGTTATGATTAGATCTATAATTATTGCTTGAGATCCATGCATTCATAACAATTTTCACCTTGTATTTGATTCTTTTCTTGTGAAGCTTCTGTCATGGGCGATTCATAGGGCTGGGGTTCGGTCCAAAGGTGGTCCAGGTAATTATTCCATCGAGTTAGGATCAATTATGTCCTAACGGGGTGCGATATGGTCAAGGAATGAATTAGTTATGAATTTTATGATCAACACGTGTCCTGTCTTGTCGTTTGTGCGCGACAGTAGAGTTGTTGGGGTCAGGTAAGTCACTCCATGCGGTCTGTGTAGTCAAGGTTGATATCAAGAGATACTCATTGAGTTAGGGTCACGCAGGTCCAAATGGGGAGCGCTTTGGTCTAGGAACGCATTAGTTATGAGTTTTATGGATAGCATGTGTCCTGGTTACAGTCTGCACGCGAGCAGTGTCATTACAAGCATCGGATTGGTCAATTTTTGAATTTCTTTTGGGTTTCGTTTGTTCCAATGACTCTTATATTGTATTAGGGTGATTTGGGTTGAAACATGGAATGATTTGGTTAAGAATTTTATTTTTAATGATTTTTAACGGTTTGTCGCTCGAAGTGAGCCTCGTCGGGTCATTTTTGTGAAAATTGAGATTTTGAGTCTTAGGGTCTGCCAAAGTTCATGGATGACTTTATTTGATGTCTTAAGCATATTTTAAGATATTTTCCAGCTTTTTTTAGAATTATTTGATTTATGAGATTTTTGGCAATTTTTTCATGAGAAATTAATGGCTCGAAAATGATTTTTAGCATGTGTGATTTTTAAATTGTCATGGCTGGACCGGGTCGGGTCAGTCGAGAGTCGGGTCAAATATTTTAAGTTGGGTCCAAGTTATTTTATTTCTGGGCCGGTTGTTCTTATTTTAAAAGATTAAGTCTAATTTTTAGAGTATTGGTACGATTATTTTAAAGTCAAAATTTTAAATTCAAAATCCTTCTGATTTATGGGCCTTATACTTTTATTTAATTTTAAAGTCAAAATTATAGTCAGAGGACTTTTATTTAGTCAAAATGCTTGATTTTAAAGTAAAGGAGCGGGTATTTTATAAACTTTTTAATTTTATAATTATGGGCCAAGTCATGTTTAGAGTTAAGATTCATTAGGTTAAGTCTAGGTTTTTGGGCTTTGAATTAGTGGGCCAGGCACCTGAACCAGTCCTTGATCGGAGTATAAAATGTAAAAGCCCGTGAATATATATTTAATTATATATGTAGTATTTTATGTATACTCATATGATAATATTTTAAATTAAAGAATTAAATCTATATTGACGGGCTAAGCCTTTTAAATTGCATGTATTCATGAAATGCACGCATCATGAAAGTTTTATGAAAATGTTAAGGCATGAAAGAAAAGAAAAATATTTTTAAGGGATTGAAGTGATGTGTGACAAGTTTACAATGGGAGCTAGTCGGGATACCGGGCCCGTCGATCCCTTGTTTTAATATATTACGAGCCTATGGATTCATGAGATCACGAAATGATGAAGTGGCATCATAGAAGTGTGAGGGATCCCGAGGTAAGGTCGGGTGAACCACATCGTCACGTACGTTGGTTCTTAGATTGATCAATCGCTTATGTTATGGCTCACACTTCATGGATACGACGGGCACGCCCTTTTACGTTACTTTTTGTTATGCTCATGCCTTAGTATGTTATGATATATGATCATGTATTATTATGAAGAGTTTCAATGCATGTTTTACGATCATTCATGCACGCATGTTTTAAAGTTATTTTACTATACGTATTTGCTTGCATGTGATTTTATTATACGTACCTTGTTACTTTCAGATAGAGCATGCTGGGCCTTTAGGCTCACTAGGTTTAAATGGTGCAGGTGATGACCCTGTTGATTTTATGTCGATCGACGGTGAGGACCTCTGAGCTCCTGTTGCAGCTGTACCCCGTGACCACTTCGACGTCATTATTCATGTTTTGAAACATTTTCAGTCACGTTCAGTTTTCCGCAACTTTTACTTATACTGATTTTAAGCCGTATGGTTGATTGAATGTTTTGAAATATTTATTTATTTATGTTTTAAGATAATATTGAGAAAATTTTTTGAAGGGACGAGCCATACTTTTTAAGATGTTTATTCCGCAAATTATTTAAAAAAAAAATTTTCTAGAGTCTGGTTCGTTTCATAATGTAACGTCCAGAAATCCTGATTACGTGAGAATGAGTGCATGACTAGGGGGAAACTTATTTTTAGAGAATTATGTGTCATTTATTGTGATTTAATGATAGTTTTAATTTTCATGATGTGCATGACATGACTTTAGACTATTTGAGTTCTGGATGCGTGGACGAGACTAGGGACGACTGAGATGAAACCCTTATATTTTTAAGAGCTAAAATTTATATTTTTAAGCAGTATTTACCAAAAATGAGATTTTTATAATTATGGGTCGAGGGGAACTCGTTTTTCACCTATACGGGCCATTTTAAAGAACTTTTCTACATTCTAAAAATGAGGAGGCTTTATATTACGAAAATTGAAGGTTTAAAGCTTAAGTTTAGAGTTTTATCTAACATTTTTAATTAGTGAGGGGTTAGTATTGGAAAACTCCCTTATTTTCCTAATTAAATCATTTACAAGGGTCCTTTGGAACTTCATTCATTTTTTCTACCGTAATTTTTTTGAAGAAACCCTAGCCTCCTCCCTTCCTCCCCATTCACGTCACCGTCCCCCTCCCCTTTGCACTATCTCCATCGAATTTTTGATGATTTCAAGGTGGTTTGTCCCGATCTCCTGTCCTCCGCTCCGGTAACGTGTAGTTCTTCCATATTCTTCAATCAAGGCACGTTCTATCTCTTCTTTTCTCAGCATTTTGACTCTATTATACTGCTGTTAATCGATGATTGCATGAATTGTATGTGATTTGAATTGATCTATGCTTAATGTTTGAGTTCCATGCATGTTTCATAATTATCAACACGTTTTTGATTCGTTCTTGTGATGCTTTGGTCATGGGCGGTTCAAGGGGCTTGAGGTCGATTCATGGTGGTCCTAGGGTGGTCGAGTGGTGGTCCATTGATGTAGGGAAGGTGGCTCGACACCTTGGTTGAGCCAAGACTCATGCACGGCCACATGCAGCGTGCGGCGCGGGCTGCCTCCTTCATGCGCTTCGGCCATGATTTGTGACTCATTTCGTGAGCCATGGTGCGGTCAGGTGGAACCGACTTGACCTAGGGATGGTCCAGCCGGCGGGGCTCCGACCATGGGCGATCGGATCAGGGAGGCCGAAGGGCTAGAAGATGGCGTGGTCGCTTGGGGCACCGGCGGCTAGGTTAGGGTTTGGGGCCGGTTCGATTGGGTCGGTGGGTCGGTTCAATCGAATCGGGTCGGGTCAATCGAGAGTCGGGTCAAATATTTTTTTGGGTCCAAGTTATTTTATTTCTGGACCGGGTGTTTTTATTTTAAAAGATTAAGTCTAATTTTTTTAGCGTATTGGGTCGAATATTTTAAAGTCAAATTTTTAAAGTCAAAATCCTTTTAGTTATGAGCCTAATTACTTTTATTAATTTTAAAGTCAAATTTTTGGTCAATGAGACTTTTATTTAGTCAAATTTTAATGTTTGATTTAAAGGGTAGGACGTAGTATTTTATAAATTTTTAAAGTTTAAATCATAGTTAGAGGGGTCAAGTCATGTTTAGGGTTAAGTTTCATTTTAAGGTTAATTCTAGGCTTTTGGACTTAGAATTAGTGGGCTAGGCACCTGAACCGGTAGTTGATCGGAGTAGAAAATATAGAAGCCCGTGAACATATATTTAGTTATATATGTAGTATTTCATGTATAGGAATATGCTAATATTTAAAGGAAATAATTAAATATATATCGATGGCCTAAGTCTTTTAAGTTGCATGTTTTTATGAAATGCACGCATCTCGAAAGTTTTACGAAATGTTAAAGGCATGTAAGAAAGGAAAATAATTTTGAGGAATTGAAGTGATTTGTGGCAAAGTGGACGATGAGCGGATCCGGGGTGTCGAGCCCGATGAACGTCTGTTAATGTATAATGATAGACAATGAGCAAATATGGGATACCGGGCCCAATGAACCTTCGTTAATGTGATGATGATTAAGGTCGAGTGAAATCGGCCGCCAGGTACGTTGGTTTTATGATTGATCAATCGTTAATGTAATGGCCCACACTTCATGGATACGACTCATACGTTTTTATGTTATGCTATGTCGTGCCTTATTATGTTATGATATATGATTATAATGTTACGACTGATTTACGAACCATGTTTTATGATCATCCATGCATACATGTTTTAAAGTTATTTTACGATACGTATGTGCTTGCATGTGATTTTATTATATGTACTTTGTTACTACCAGATAGACCTTTAGGCTCACTAGGTTTAAATGGTGCAGGTGTGAGGTCTGAATCGCTAATTATTAATTTGGATAATTAATCAGGCGTTGGATTAGACTTGAAGAAGAGCTAGTTGGTTTGTGCGTGAAATAGCTCTGATCTGGTTCGTAGAATGGTCAAATCTGGTTGGTTGAGCGAATCGTGTTGCGAGTTATTCTGGGAGCGCGAAGTTGAATATTTGGAGTTATAGTGGAGTGGGAGAAACCAGATTTGAGGGTAAAATCTAGTAGTATTGAATAGATCGGTCGGTTCGTGGTTTTAGTGTAAACAGGTGCGGTTCATGAGTATCGGCCGAGGCAAGATCTGAATGAGTGTGAGCTGGTCGTTCGGATCTGGGTTGCGATGCGACGCCGTTTAGCGATACACGTTTATGAACTAGCTGGATTGTTTTACGATGTCGTTTAGAGGAACCAGCTGAGATGTGAGATTTGGATGTGTGAAAGCTGGTTGGTTACGAGAGCTGGATTTGGTGAGATGCTGTTTTGAGAAACCAAATATGGGTACGAGCTGGTCGCTCTGAGCGTACTTATATGCGACGTCGTTTGGTAGTAGAGCGCTGGTAAGGTGTATAGTACAGATCTGGAGTAGTACTCAGATATGATTTGGTACCAGCTGTGAACCCTGTGTTGTCGGTGGCTGCTGTTCACAAGATTTGGGGAGATTTAAGTGGTATATATAGAGGACTTTGACTGCGTTTATGTCAGTAGTTCCCAACACTTAGAAAATATATCTTCTCCCGATATCGTACCCTCTACTGTAGCGAAACCCTTACTGTTCACCGTAGTATATTTTTTTCGATTGTCGACGGTATACAACTCCGATGGTAGCAAGGCTAGTGGCGATGGATTCCCCGCGCTAAGACGTTTCTTTCTATACCGCTTTCGAAGGCTTTGGAAAGCCAGAGGAGTGAACGCGAAGAAGCTACAGTGCGTCGTTGTTCGTATACTGGCAGATTTGGTTCTTCGGTTCAGGTAGTGATTTGAGTAAGTATTAGATCCTACCTTGTGCTTCGTTAGAGCTAATTATTGTGTTAAAAAGGTAGGATAGAGCTCGGTTAAGCTGGTGGCTCGCAGTTTGTGTTTCTGTGCGTGATGACCCTAAGCTGGTTGTTGTTGTTTGGCCAAGAAGGTGGTAGATTTGAGTTACTCGAGCTTTTTTTGTTGTAATTGTAGCTCAGAAACTGAAGGTAAGGATTTGAGCTTGTATTACAGCTTTGAGATTGGCATGGATATTATGTGTGCTTGCTGGTATGTTGTGCAGTGTATGCTATCGAGCTGTTATTGCTTACTCATGTTCTATGCTGATTATTGTGAGCTGTTGCATTGGCATACATGCATATTTCCTGTTGAGCTCATATCTGTTAGCCATTTGTTGTTGTTGTGCTAACCTGTGTGTACCAGGAGGCTGTTATTGAGGACGAGCGGCAATACCATGCTCCTCATCTCCCTGCTGGGTAGTTGTTAGCCGCTATGAGACGAGTGGATAGCTACCACGCTCTCATGAGCTTTGGAAACAGCAGGTTGAGTGATCTGTTTATGCTCTGGTACTGCGTGTTGAGATGAATGGATAGTTACCACGCTCTCACATGCTACGTGGCCACTATCCTTTGTTCGATCTGTTGACAGCTGCTGAGCTGGTCCTTGAGCTCCTTTGGCTTCCTGATTCGTTTGTAGCCTTTGCATCCTGCTATCTCATGCATAGCACGTGTATTTATATCTGTTGCTATCTATTGCTGTTTGTATTGCTATCCGTACTGGGGTTTGACCCCTGTCCCTCTTGGGATGGTTCTTTTGTTGTCTTTGTGTTGTTCAGGTTACCAATGTTTCTCAGCTGGTCTTGGAGATGACTCAGCTGGTGGTACCCCGAGAGGTGGATAGAGTGTCCCAGTCATGTATATTATATAATTATGTATTAGAGTCGTCGTCGGGGAATGTCCCGTTTTGAAGTTCTATTGCTAATTTGATTTTGTTGTCTAGGAGACACTCGATGCTTGTATTGTTATTTGCTTGTTGAATGGTTCTTGGGTTGTGGTAAAACCATTATTTTGAGTATAAGTGTATTTTTAAATTATATTTTCTAAGTCAGACCAAAGCGAAAAATTTTAGCCACTTTTTAGATGCTTCCGTTTTTTTTATTGCGTGATTAATCTCTGATTTGTGCACGGGGCCTGATAGCATGTGATACTACTGACGAGTTTGTTCCCACTGGCGGTAAGGACCTCTGAGCACCCGCTGCAGCTGCTACCCCGTGACCACTCTGACGTCTACTTATGCTATGAAACATTTTCAGATATTTTATCAGTCATGTTCAGTTCCGCAACTTTTACTTATACTGATTTTAAGCCGTATGGATGACTTTATGTTTTGAGATACTTATTTATGTATGTTTTAAAGTAATGTTGAGAAAACGTTTTGAAGGGACGAGCCATACTTTTCAGATTGTTTATTCCGCACTTTATCATAAAAAAAATTTCTAGAGTACGGTTCGTCTCAGGTAACTACGAAATTTTTACCGATCACAAAAGCCTCAAATACTTCTTCACTCAAAAAGAACTGAACATGAGTCAGTGGAGATGGTTAGAGTGGTGAAGGATGCGCCATCAGTTATCACTGGTAAGGCTAATGTAGTATCTGATGCATTGAGTAGAAAGTCAGTAGGCTCAGCTCAGATTTCAGTTCAAAGGCAGTTGGCTTTGGAGATTGAGAGATTTGAATTGGAGCTTATTACCCGTGATTGCACTTAAAAGCTGGATGTTCTTACCATTCAGTCGATGTTTAAGGATCAGATTTAAAAGGGTCAGACGAGAGATACACAGTTGATTAAGTGAAAACAGCAGGATGAAGAGAAGGGTGGAAATCTCTACACGACAGAAGAGGGAATTGTAAAATATCAAGGCAGGATGTGGATTCCACAAGTAGATACCCTGCGATCTGATATCATGGTCAAAGCTCATACCACCCCTTACTCAGTCCATCCAGAAAGCACAAAAATTTATAAAGACTTGCAGTAGCTATATTGGTGGCCAGGAATGAAACGAGATGTTTCTAGATTTGTCTCTGAATGCCTAAACTGTCAACAAGTTAAAGCAGAGCACCAACGATCAGCTGAGATGCTGAGACCTTTCTCGATACCAGAATGGAATTGGGAAAATATTACGATGGATTTTATGGTAGGAATGCCGAGAACCCTTCACAGATTTAACTCCATCTGGGTCATAGTCGATCGTTTAACCAAGTTAGCTCATTTTCCATCTGTAAAGATAACCTACGATCTGAACAAGTATGATGAGCTGTATATCAAAGTAGTAGTGAGGCTTCACAGAAGTCCAGTCCAATTGTATCAGATAGGGACCCAAGGTTCACATCTGCATTTTGGAAGAGCTTACCTAGAGCCATGGGAACCAAGCTAGCCTTCAGCACGACATTACATACCCAACTGATGACCAATCTGAGAGAGTGATCCAAACACTGGAAGATCTACTTCCTGCATGCACAATAGGTTTTGCTGAAACATGGGATCAAAACTTCGGCTGGTGGAATTCACTTATAACAATAGCTACCAAGATTTTCTATACAGATGGCTCTTTATGAAGAACTTTATGGACGAAAGTGCAGATTGCCAATCCATTGGGATGATGTAGGAGAGAGAGCTGATCTGGGTCAAGAAATAATCGAGTAGATAGCTGAAGTCATCATAAGAGTACGTGATCGGATGAGGACAACACAGAGTTCAAAAATAGCTATTCTGATAATCGCCGTCGTGAGCTGAATTTTGAGGTAGGAGATCACGTAGTCCTTAAAGTGGCACCAATGAAATAAGTGATGAGGTTTGGAAGGAAAGTGTTGAGTTAAGCGTTCATGGGTGAGGTTTGGAAGGAAGGTGTTGAGTTAAGCGTTCATGGGTGAGAGCAGTACTGGGATGAAAGACCTTTTGGGAAGTTCTTGTACGTCAAGATGTTAACGTTGTGCCGCTTGATATGGTTGGCCATGTGGACTGTAAAAGTGTGATGCCAGATCTTAAAGGGTAATACTATCTCTATTGGGGATAGGGTCGGCGGTAGAAGAAGGGTAAGACTAATTTCTAGGGGAATTTATGTCAGGCCCCGTGCTAATTACTAACAATTAACACAATATAAGCGCATAATCACGGAAGCTTAAAATCAGGGCTTAAAAATTTTCGAAATAATATGGGCCTGAACTTTAAATCATACATTCAAAATATTCAATACTCAAAATATGAGTTAACTCAAACTCATACAGCAAGTAACCACATAATTCAATTCAAAATACAGATCCCCAAATACAATAAAACACGGGGCATCCCCCGGTTCAATACATATCATAAATAAACTGGGACTCAGGGATGAGGGGATCGACCAGCTGAACTTCCACTCTGCCCAGCTTGGTTACCTAAAGCTCCTGCAAATGGGCACGCAGACCCAAACAAGACAAAGCAGGAAAAACATGCACGAGGTCAAGCCTCAGTACGAAGAGCTATCAAAGCAGGTAAACATGCAACATGCTATAAATCAATGCTATGAATGCATGAGGGCTATCAAGAAATCGGATAGCTAGCCCAGTCTATCAACTGGAAACTCAAATCAAGCCTCTATACCACACACACGTCCCGCAACAACTCAAGCTTACTGCCTTTGAAGCTTCCTCGACAAATACCCTTCAAAATTCCTAGAAGCTTAAATCTGCCAAAGATACCTAATATCTTAGCTCCAACCAACGAAAGAAAGCTCACCCAAAGTATAGAAACGCACGGCGCAACTTACTGCTCAATTCAGCCGTTTCGCGTTTTCGCTCCAGCTCAACACAGCCTCCAAGATTGGTAGGAAAAGAAAGGTCTTCTCAAGAGGTTTCCAACGCTACCAAGGACTCTAAAAACGGAGGTCGGAATCAACGGGAAATCACGATAGAAAGAAACGGTGAACAGTAGTCGACGAGGGTTTGGGGAAGAAGAGATAAGAAATATCTGGCTCAAAATAATTCTAAGTGTCGATCAACACTTCTATAAATACCTCTTCAAACCTCGCCTACTGATTCACCAAGATCTATCGAAGAAATCAGCAGAAGTCTATCAGCAGCAAACCTCTCTTTTCCCTTCGTAAAAATCAGCAGCAACAACCAACAAAAGCAATCGCACAAAACATTCCAAAACGACACCGTTCCAACTTATCAAAACGACGCCGTAGCAATATCCAGCTGACAACAGCTTTCGCAAGCAAAAAAACCAAGAGCTGTTAACAGCTCTATCTTCACAATCTATCTGCTGGTCGCGCGAAAATACTCAAAACGACGACGCATCTACTAATCCAAACGACGTCACTTTGATTACGTAAACAAAGCTGCCCACAGCTGATCTTTCAACCACGAAGCTCAAAACGCAGCGTTTCGACTAATTCAAACGACGCCGCTTCTCAACACTCTCATACAAGCGCGCCTGCTGATCAGCAGCAACCAACAACACACAACTTACTACCAGCAGCAAGGAGTGCGTCACGCTTACGTCATCATATCTATCGACAGCTCTTGCGACTAATTCCAACAAAAACGCAGCTGCTGAATCCAATAGTCAACACTCCAAAATGTTGACTAACACGTGTCACTTCCTCGCTCAATCTCGCGCTAAACGCAATATCTACCAGCAGCAACTTCAACTCGAACCAAAACCATCAGATCTTCATACGTCACGCTGACGACATCGCTGCTGTTACAAAATTCACCAGCACGAGCTACAGTAACTTTGACCAGCGTTGACTTTACCCAAAAATCGATATTTCTCATTCTTAACTAGCGCTGCTGCTGAGGAAATCGGCAGGAACCATATTCTTTACGCAATTCCTCAAAATATACGTGATTAATCCCAAATCAAAACAATTAATCACTAATCTAAATTCTCAATCCTCACATTCTCCCCAACTTAAGAGATTGCGTCCTCGAAATCAAAGGCAGATACAGGGAAGAACACATCAAACATTCAAACCAGCACCAAAATTCGAAGCAAAATTAAAGATTTACCTGGAAATTGCGCAAGCTCAGTGCTCAAACAGATGAGGCCATTCCTGCCTCATCTTCTCTTCAACTTCCCAAGTTGCTTCTTCTCGGCCATGCTTGCTCCATTGGACCATCACCAACGGAATTATCTTGTTCCTCAGTTGTTTCTCCTTCCTATCCAAGATCTGCACCGGATATTCAACGTAACTCAAGGCAGAATCAAGCTCAACTTCGTCAGTTCTCAAAACGTGGGACGGATCCGGCTCATATTTTCTCAACATTGACACATGAAACACGTCATGCATCGCGGCTAATTCCTCGGGCAGCCTCAATCTATAAGCCAGCTGTCCAATCCGCTCGATAATCTCAAAGGTACCAACGAATCTAGGAGCCAATTTGCCTTTAAATCGGAATCTCATCACGCTCTTGAAAGGAGAAATCTTGAGAAACACACGATCGCCAACCTCAAACTCTAACGGTCGACGTCTTCGGTTCGCATAACTCGAGAAACGAGCTTGAGCAGCCTTCATTCTACTCCGGATCAAATCAATTTGATCTTTCATATGCTGAACAAACTCCGGTGTAGAAAGCGTCACTAGAAACAAAGCTAGGCTGGTAGCACAAGGCTTTAGGCAAATGGAAGGGATAGATTTTGATGAGA
>KQ997537.1:58183-71939 GCA_001598015.1 Dorcoceras hygrometricum | reverse complement strand
CGGTGAACAGTAGCTCGACGAGGGTTTGGGGAAGAAGAGATAAGAAATATCTGGCTCGAAAAATACTAAGTGTCGATCAACACTTCTATAAATACTTCTTAATTCCTCGCCTGCTGATTCACTAAAATCCATCTAAGTGTTCAACAGAGGTCTATCAGCAGCTATCATCTCATTTCCTTTCGTAAAATTCAGCAGCAACTACTAAACAATAATCGCACGAAATCCTTCAAAACGACACCGTTCCAACTTATCTAAACGACGCCGCAGCAACCATCAGCAGACAACAGCTCTCGCGAGCCAAAGCAACCAAGAGCTGACAACAGCTCTCTCTACAGTTTAAACTATCTGCTGGTCGCGAGAAAACACTCAAAACGACGACGCATCTACTAACTCAAACGACGTCACTTTGATTAAGTAAACAAAGCTGCCCACAGCTGATCTTTCAAACACGAAGCTCAAAACGCAGCGTTTCCACTAATTCAAACGACGCCGCTTCTCAACACTCTCATACAAGCGCGCCTGCTGATCAGCCTCAACCAACAACACCCAACTTACTACCAGCAGCAAGGAGTGCGTCACGCTTACGTCATCATATCTATCGACAGCTCTTGCGACTAATTCCTCAACAAAAGCGCAGCTGCTGAATCCAATAGTCAACACTCCAAAATGTTGACTAACACGCGTCACTTCCTCGTTCAATCTCGCGCTAAACGCAATATCTACCAGCAGCAACTTCAACTCGAACCAAAACCAGCAGATCTTCATACGTCACGCTGACGACATCGCTGCTGTTACAAAATTCACCAGCACGAGCTACAGTAACTTTGACCAGCGTTGACTTTACCCAAAAATCGATATTTCTCATTCTTAACTAGCGCTGCTGCTGAGGAAATCGGCAGGAACCATATTCTTTACGCAATTCCTCAAAATATACGTGATTAATCCCAAATCAAAACAATTAATCACTAATCTAAATTCTCAATCCTCATAATTTAGATAGCACGAGCAGTTAGACACGCACCTCCCAGGACTCATGGGCCTAAAAACCCAACCCTAACGTACACAATAGGTGCACTATGCGCTGCTACATTGTAAGAAAATAAAGTTGCACCTTGGCTAACAACTATAACTTTTGGCCTAATAGTAAGCGCTTGATCCTAACAATTGGTATCAGAGCGAGGTCTTGGGTTCGAGTCTTCCAAGAAGCATTTTCTATACTTATTGGGGTGGGGGATTGTTGAGTTGAGCGTGCATGAATGAGATCAGTACTGGTATGGGTGACATCCTGTGAAATTTTCGTACGTCAAGCTGCTGATGTTTGCACTGCTTTTTTTTGGCCATGTGGACTGTAAAAGTGTGATGCACGATCTTAATGGGTAATACTATCTCTGTTGGGGATAGGACCGGCGGTAGGGTAAGGTTAAAACTGATCTCTAAGGGAATCAAGACAACACCAACAGTTAGACACACATCTCTCCAGACTCATGGGCCTAACAACCCAACCCTAACGTACACAATAAGTGCACTCTGTGCTGCCAAATTATATGGAAATAAAGTTTCACCTTGGCTATAGTTATAGATTTTGGCCTAGTGGTAAGCGCTTGATCCTAACAGAAGGGTAAGCTGAGTCCAAAGTATATTGGTCCATTTGAAATATTGGAAAGAATTGGGACGTTAACTTATCGGTTAGCGCTACCTCATCATTTATCGATAGTGCATAACATATTTCATGTATCAGCTCTACTAAGATATAATTTTAACCACTTACATGTGTTGAGCTACGAGCTGATGCAACTTGAACCTAATCTGAGTTACGAAGAAGAGCCATTGAAGATTTTTCTTGGAGAAGACAAAATACTGAGGAATCAAATATTCCAATAGTCAAAATTTAGTGGAAAAACAACTCAGAAAGGGAAGAAACATGGGAAGTTGAAGCATATATGCGTAAACGATACCTAGCTATATTTGGAGAGTAAAATTTCGAGGAAGAAATTTTTTTAAGGGGGTAGAGTTGTAACGCCCAGAAATCCATAAAACCACAAAAGATAAAGTAAATTGTTTCTAAGGGTCAATTTATGATTTAGCATTTAATCAGATTGTGTTTATGTTTATTCTTGATTCAGTAAAGGAGAATGGTTTTAGGGAGCTATCCGGGTGAGCAAAGCAAGCACGTTCCATCTTTAAGTTGATTTTAAAAGGAAACCGGTTCAGGTCAGGCCTTTTGAAAACAGAGTAGCACTTTTAAATGGTAGTTACACTTTTAAGGGGTCTTGTGTTTTAATCAAAGTATCTTTGATATTTTCATATAAATACATGCAAAAGCACCATTTACCATCATTCACAATACTTCATGTAGAGGAAAAGTTTTGAGAAGCGGTGTTCTCAAAGAAAGAAAACCAATCGAAGTTTCAAACACTTCAAAGTGACCGATCGTGCTTGTGAGCTGTTCAAAGCCTGATAAATCTCTTCCACTCGTTGTCCGTTGTTTAGGAAAGTAAATTCTATTTCTTGCTGCATCATGGAAAACATAATATGATTTTTCTTCCATGTTTGAGTCTGTTTCTAAAGGTTTGAAAAAGGTTTTGAAGTTTTTAAAACTAAGAGTTAATTTATGGTGAAATATTGGTTTGTTGGAGTTTTGCTTTCAAAGATGTTTGTTGGAAAACGTTTTGCGTTGAAAGCATCTTAAACAGAAAGTTTTCATGATGTTTCCTTCTTACATGTCGTGCAGAACAGCTAAGGATGAGGTTCCAATTTGATAGGCAAAGCTGGTCTAGTTAGAATTCCGTTTTGATCTGATAGACTGTGCTGGTCTACTTGAATTTCTCCGAGCGCACGATCTGATTCAGTTCAATTGTTTAGGACTGATCCGAATAGTTTCAATGTGTGTTCTAAGCTGATCTAAACTCTTGTTTTGAATTCTATGATAAGCTGGTCTAAGCTTACGATCTGTTTTCTATTCTGAGCCGGTCTAAGTTCGAGATCAATTTGATACTCGGAGCTGATCTGGTCTACTGATCTGATTCAGCTCAGATCCACACTGGACGACTGCTGTAAATCAACTTTAATCCTTCAGTTTATTAATTTTGATTCTAAGGTGTAGCTCTAATCTGTTACGAGTTATAACCAATTTTAAGCAAACAGTTCATCAACGTAAATATGTGCTATTAGTTCTTCATATCTACAGCATGTGTCAGGCCTCGTGCTCAATCAGAGTAAAACCACGCAATACACAGTAGCAAAAGCACTTAAATAGTAGCTAAATTTTTCGCTTTTGGCTTGAATGATAAAATCGTAATTTAAAATACAACAATACTAAAAATATCCCAGTTTAATAAAATACACAAGTTTAAAAGCCACAATACAACAGTACAGCATGTATCAGATACAAAATAACAACACTACATCTGGATACAACAAATCACTGGGCATTCCTCGGCTACCAGTACTGATACATATAAATATACTATACTAACTGGGACACTCTAACCACCTCCTGGGCACCTCCAGCTGAGTCAAATCCACGACCAGCTGAGTAACCTGGGAAACCTGGACAACACACACAGGCAAACAAACACCAGCCCCAGTGGGACATGGGGACAAACCCCAGTACGGAGAGCAACTGAAAAACAGCAGATGAATAGCAATAGATAAAATGCGAATGCAATTCATGAGAACAAGGCTACAACCAAAGACAAGGAGCCAAAGGATCTCAACGGCTGCTCAACAAAAGATAACAGATCAACTAAACACTGGTGGCCACGGTGTGTGAGCATATGGGAGCTACCCACTAGTCTCAACACACGGTACCAGATGCAAAACACAGATCAACCTGCCGTTGCCCAACTCATGAGATGTGGGAGCTACCCACTCCGCTCATAATGGCTAACAGATCCCAGCATGGAGTTGAGGTATACGGGAGTTACCCGCTCGTCCTCCAACTCAAGCATCCTGGCACACACAGATCAAGATAACAAAGCACGGATAACCAAGATATGGATAATGCATGTATGCAATGAAACATCTTGCAATAACAACACAACATGAGCAAGAAAATTCACACAGAATCCAACACAGCAGCTCACATAAAATCCATGCCAAATCAACGCTGTAAGACAAGCTCACATCCGTATCTTAGTCTTCTGAGCTAAAATTACCACAACAAAGTCCTGAGCAACACAGATCTGAGAACCTGCTAAGCAAATCACAACGCTAACTCGGGGACGCAAAGAACAGATCTACGAACTGGGAGCTACATACTCCACCAGTTCTGTCCTACCCATCTAGCTCAACAACCAGCTCTAAACGAAGCACAAGGGTAGAAACTAACACTTACCCAACAAGCTACCTGAACGGCAGGAGTAATCCGACGCTTATGCTAACAGACTATAGAAGGGAGATGTCTTCACGAACCTCTCCAAGCTTCACGCAAGCTTCCAAAAGCTGTACCAAACAAATCGTCTTAGCAAAAGCTACATACTCACCAGTTCAGTCTACCCATCTAAGCTCAACAACCAGCTCTAAACGAAGACACAAGGGTAGAAACTAACACTTACCCAACAAGCTACCTGAACGGCAGGAGTAATCCGACGCTTATGCTAACAGACTATAGAAGGGAGATGTCTTCACGAACCTCTCCAAGCTTCACGCAAGCTTCCAAAAGCTGTACCAAACAAATCGTCTTAGCAAGAGGAGTCCAACGCTACCACTCTCGCTTCAGTCGAAACTGTCTACCGCCGGTAATCGGAGAAGATAAGGTTCGATGAACAGTAACTAGGGTATCGCAACAGAGTTTTCTAACGGGAAATATTTCTAAGTGTCGGGGAACAATACTAGACGAAGGGTCAAAGTCCTCTCTTAAATATAACTCAAATCTGGTCAAATCTGGTGAACATCAGCCATCGACAACCTCGGGGTTCACATCTGAAACCAGCTCAAACTTGAGTACCACTCCAGATCTGGACACTAGGTCAAAGCAGACGTGGGACTTAACCAAATGACATCCTACAGAAAACACGCTCCCAACTAATACACGTCATCCGCTAACTCAAGTCTGAAAAACTAAACGGCGTCGCACCTATAGCACTAAGATCTGACGCACACTAGCTAATCAAATCTGAAATCTCTAAACCGTACCGATCAACTCCACAACACGAACCGGGACCAAGAATTGGATCTCTATACGCATAACTAACAATGCGCACCTACTCAAATCTGGATCCTTGCCAAACGACAACGTTTTGCTACCCGCGCGATATACTCCACCTGTGCGTCCAGAATAACGCGCGACTACCATATCTGATTACAGTTGACCTGCATGGACAAATGCTCAAGTCTGATTCTTACTCCGTAGAATCTCTAACTCTCAAGAGCTGTTCTAAGCATCATTATGGACCCAATAGCTTCAACAAGCATACCAGCTCAAAGCTGGATCATCCCAGATCTGTTCAAGCCAAATCTGGTCTATGCTAAACCTGATTAATTAACTCAATTAATCCTTTAAAATTTCGGGTCTCACATCTCTCCCCCACTAAAACAGGATTTCGTTCTCGAAATCGAACAACGACTCTAGATCAAGAGTTCAATATAACTGGAACAAACAACAACAAACAAAACTAACTACTGGAAACAAACGCAACATCTATTCAAACAGATGTGGCCACTCGCGTTGCATTTTCTCTTCTAGCTCCCACGTAGCTTCTTCTCTACCATGTTTGCTCCACTGGACCATCACCAAGGGAATGGTCTTATTCCTCAACTGTTTCTCTTTTCTATCCAAGATCTGCAAGGGATACTCTACATAACTCAAAGTCCAATCTAACTCCACTTCGTCAGTTCTCAACACATGCGACGGATCTGGCTCATACTTCCTCAATATGGACACATGAAAAACATCATGTAAGGAGGACAGATCTGGCGGCAACAACAACCGATAAGCCAAAGGAACAATTTTCTCAACAATCTCATATGTTCCAACATAACGAGGAGCCAACTTTCCCTTGAGACCAAATCTCCTAACACTGCGAAAATGAGAAAATTTCGGGAAAACCAGATCACCAACTTGAAACTCTAAAGGTCTATGCCTTCTATTCGCATAACTGGCTTGGCGATCTTGTGCAGCTTTCAATCGCTGGCAGATCATATCCACGTGATCTCTCATATGCTGCACAAATTCTGGAGAATATAACTTCTTCTCCCCACTTCTTCCCAACATACAGGCGATCTACACTTCCTGCCATACAAAGCTTCAAATGATGCCATACCAATCGTGACCTGTTAGCTGTTGTTATAAGAAAATTCAACCAAAGACAACGAATCTTGCCAGCTACCACTAAAATCCATCACAACAGCTCTCAACATATCCTCCAAAATCTGGATAGTTCTCTCAGACTGGCCATCTATTTGGGGATGATACGCTGTGCTAATCGCCAATCTGGTACCCAAAGCTTATTGCAAACTCTTCCAAAACCTCGAAGTAAACCTCGGATCACGATCTGAAACAATAGAAACTGGCACACCATGCAAACGCACCACAAAATCTATGTACAGCTTTTCCATATTCTTCAAAGAATACGTCATGTTGTAGGGAATGAAGTCAGAAGACTTCGACAATCTGTCAATAACAACCCACACAACATCACAACCTCTGCTATGCTGGAACGAGTCAAATGGGTCACAAAATCCATTGCTATGTGCTCCCAATTACATTGGGGAATCTCTAAACTCTGCAATACACCACTAGGTCTCATACTTTCAGCCTTAACTTGCTGACACTTCATACAACGGGCCACAAAAAATCAGCAACATTGCTCTTCAAACCTGCCCACCAGTAATGCTGCTTCAAGGAATGATACATCTTTCTCGCACCAGGATGGACACTGTGTCTACTCAGTACGCTTCTCTCAAGAACTCCTCCTTCAAGTCAATCAGGTTTGGAACAACCAACCTGCCACGAAACCTCAAACAACCATTAGACGAAACAGTATAATCCTCCAACTGTCCATCTCTAACCTTCAGCTTTAACTCATGAATAGATGGATCAGTTCTCTGAGCTGCTTTAACATTCACAACAATTTAGTGGCTCAACTTGGACATAAGACACCACACTCATGAATAGATGGATCAGTTCTCTGAGCTGCTTTAACATTCACAACAATTTGTGGCTCAACTTGGACATAAGACACCACAAAAAAATCCTCACCTGGGTAAAATAGCCAACCAGTAGTGCTTAGATGCTCATGGACCTTCGAAAACTGCAACGAAGCCAGCATCGCCACTTGTGCCTTTCAGCTCAATGCATTAGCAACTACATTTACTTTCCCATGCTGATATTGAATCTCACAATAAAAATCCTTAAGCAGCTCCATCCATCTACGCTGTCTCATGTTCAAATATGACTAAGAAAACAGGTACTGAAGGCTCTTGTGGTCTGAATACACCACAAACTGCTCGTCATACAGATAGTGGCGCCAAATCTTCAAGGCAAAGATCACTGCTGCCAACTCCAAATCATGAACTGGGTAACGAGTCTCATGCGGTTTCACTGATGAGAGGCATATGCAATGAATCGACCATACTGCATCAACACACAACCCAATCCATTCGAGGAAGCATCTGCACAAACAACAAAACCACCTGAACCAGACGGAAAGGCTAAAACAGGCGCATAAGTTAACTTCTCTTTGAGCAACAAAAAACTGTTCTCACACTGCTCAGTCCAAACAAACCTCTTGTCTTTCTGAGTCAACTGCATCCTCGGCTTATCTATACTAGACAATCCCTCTATAAAGTGCCTAAAATAGCCAGCCAAACCCAAGAAACTAAGAATCTCAGCAAAATTCTTGGGGTGATCCCAGTTAAAAACAACCTATACCTTACTGGGATCCACAGAAATACCTTCCACTGAAATGACATGACCCAGAAATACAACTCGGTCTAATCAAAACTCGCACTTGGAAAACTTAGCATACAACTGCGAGTCTCGTAGCGTCTGAAGAACCAGCCTCAAATGCTCTTTGTGCTGCATCGGAGTCTTAGAGTACACCAAAATATCATCGATAAACACAATCACAAACTGATCGATGAACTCTCTAAAGACTCGATTCATCAGGTCTATGAAAACTGCGGGGGCATTCTTCAAACCAACATAACCAAAAACTCATAATGCCCGTACCACGTACGAAAAGCAGTTTTCCCAACATCTTGCTCTAGAATGCGCAACTGATGGTACCCTGAACACAGATCGATCTTAGAAAACACAGCCGAACCATGAAGCTGATCATACAAGTCATCAATCCTCGGCAAAGGGTACTTATTCTTCACTGTCGCCTTATTCAACTGTCTAAAGTCGATGCACATCCTCATCGACCCATCCTTCTTCTTTACAAACAAGATAGGAGCTCCCCACGGTGACATACTTGGCCTAATAAAGCCCTTCTCCAACAAGTCACCAAGCTGAACCTTAAGCTCCCTCAACTCAGCAGGCGCTAAACGATACGGAGCTCGCGAGATAGGAGTTGTACCAGGTACCAAATCAATGCTGAAATCTATCTCCCTCTTCGGAGGAAAACCAGGAATCTCCTCCGGAAACACATCAGGGAAATGGCGAACAACGGGAACATCACTAATCTCTACGCACGAAGAAGAAGATGCATCCAAAGCATAAATCATAAATCCAGCATTCTCCAACGAAAACAGGCTAAACATCTCCATCGTAGAGACTAAAGTAATCTTTGATCGGGAATCGTGGCCATAGAAATTCCATTTCTCGCCAGACTGGGGCCTGAAATGCACAACTCCATGGAAACAATCCACAGTGGCCCTATAACTAGACAACACGTCCATTCCCACTATGCAATTGAAATCCCACATCACTAGACTGATCAGATTGGCTAACAACACGTTCTCACCAAACCTAAAAATGCCGTTCAACAAAATCTCTTGGGAGTACAGGCTCACACCTGCAGGAGTCGCAACAAACACAACATCACAAAAAACAGTTGTATGCAAACCACGTTCAACCATAAATGCATCAGCAATAAACGAATGCGATGCTCCTGTATCAACAATACACGCACAGGAAAATCAAAGACAAGACAAGTACCTACGATCACTCCTCCTTCTGGCGTGCCCTCTGCTTGCTCTCTCGTCATGGCATTCACCTGGGCGAACTGAGGTCTTGAGAAATGAGGATGAGAAGACTGTCCAAACCGCGAAGGAATAGGCAGCTGAAACGGCCTAAATTGAGGCTCTCCCAACCTCTGCTGCTGAACCGGAAAAAAGTACCTCTAGACGATCAACCTCGACCCTGCGTTGGGGCGGCGGTATGCTGAGATCCAGCCAAAGGACACACTCTCACAAAGTTTCCATACTGTCCACAGTTGTTACACAAAGCCTGCACGCCTACACACTGCACTGTAGGATGCTTTCTCCACACTGGCCACAAAATTCGACCTTGGAACTACCGCTTGTAGAACTATCCGAGTCAGAAGAACTAGAACCTGACTTCTTCTTGAACTGACGACCACGAGGCCTAAACCTCTGGTTTCCATACTGTTGGGCTACCTACTTCTAGGGTGGCTGGGATGACTGCACAGACTGAGAAGGTTGCACCCCCGGAACCATGGAACGGTTTCCTTGCACCACTTGAGGCCTAACACGAGACCTACGGTTCTGCAGTCCCTCCTCAATATCTAGCCTTGTCCACCACATCCGCATAACTCGTCGGTGAACCCGCCAACACCAAAGAATACAACTCTTCATTCAGTCCCTCCAAGAACTTATTCCTCTTCGCCCTCTCATGGCCAGAGACATGCGGCACATACGCAAGAAGAGAAGAAAACCTCCGGGCATAATCTCCCACGGACATAGTCCCCTGCACCAGGTTATCAAATTCACTCTCACTGGCGTTCACAAAGGATTCCACAACGTACTCCTGACGGAAGGTAGTACAGAAGCTGTTCCACGTGATCCCTACACCTGTCTCTTCTAGAGTCCTCGAAGCACCTCTCCACCAACGCTCGGCACCTCTCCTCAACTGAAACGTAGCAAAACTCAAACTACGCTCGTCCTCGTACCTGACACGGTCAAACAACCCGGTTATGTGCTGCAACCAGGACTCCGCATCGGAAATAGACTCATCACCGTTAAACATCTGAGGATTCATCCGCTGAAACCTCGCCATCACATGTTCCATGTCCCACACAGGCTGACAGCTCATCTACTTCAATCTGACTATCTCGTCTATGAAAAGGTCCACTACGCTGCACCTCCTCGTTCTGACCCTTGGACTCTTCATGAAACTGCCCTCTACCTCTACCCCTACGTCTAGGCGGCATCTACGAAGGTACTAAGAGGGTAAGATCACACGGCAACAATTATATCACATAACAAATGAATCACATAGTCATGCACATGAAACAAGCAACCCTGTGTCTAGACTCAAGTGTGATCAAAAGAAATCGAGCTTATCCCAGCTTAAGCTCTGATACCAAAAATGTCAGGCCTCATGCTCAATCAGAGTAAAACCACGCAATACACAGTAGCGGAAGCATTTAAAATAATGGCTTAATTTTTCGCTTTTGGCCTGACTAATAAAAACGTAATTTAAAATACAACAATACTCAAAATATCCCAGTTTAATAAAATACGCAAGGTTAAAAGCCACAGTACAACAGTACAACATGTATCAGATACAAAATAACAACGCTACATCTGGATACAAAAAAGCACAGGGCATTCCCCGGCTACCAGTACTGATACATATAAATATACTATACTTACTGGGACACTCTAGCCAACTCCTGGGGAACCTCCATTTGAGTCAACTCCATGAGCAGCTGAGTAACCTGGGAAACCTAGACAACACACAGAGGCAAACAAACACCAGCCCTAGAGGGACATGGGGACAAACCCCAGAACGGGGAGCAACTGAAAAACAGCAGATGAATAGCAATGGATAAAATGCGAATGCTATGCATGAGAACAAGGCTACAACAGATCAACTGAACACTGGTGTCCATGGTGTGTGAGCATATGGGAGCTACCCAATCGTCTCAACACACGGTACCAGATGCAAAACACAGCTCAACCTGCCGTTGGCCAACTCATGAGATGTGGGAGCTATACGCTCCGCTCATAGTGGCTAACAGATCCCAATAGGGAGTTGAGGTATACGGGAGTTACCCGCTCGTCCTCCAACACAAGCATCCTGACACACACAAATCAAGATAACGAAGCACGGCTAACCAAGATCTGGGTTCAACATGGATAATGCATGTATGCAATGAAACAGCTTGCAATAACAACACAACAGGAGCAAGCAAATGCACAGAGAATCCAACACAGCAGATCACATAAAATACATGTCAAAAATCAACGTTGTAAGACAAGCTCACATCCGTACCTTAGTCTTCTGAGCTACAATTACCACAACGTATTCCCGAGCAACACAGATCTGAGAACCTGCTAAGCAAAGCACAACGCTAACTCAGGGACGCAAAGCACAGACACTACGAACTGGGAGCTACGCACTCCACCAGTTCCGTCCAACCCATCTAGCTCAACAACCAGCTCTAAACAAAGCACAAGGGTATAAAGTAAAACACTTACCCAACAAGCTACCTGAACGGCAGGAGTAATCCGACGCTTATGCTAACAGATTACAGAAGGGAGATGTCTTCACGAATCTCTCCAAGCTTGACGCAAGCTTCCATAAGCTATACCAAACGAAGCAAAGCACAAGGGTATAAAGTAAAACACTTACCCAACAAGCTACCTGAACGGCAGGAGTAATCCGACGCTTATGCTAACAGATTACAGAAGGGAGATGTCTTCACGAATCTCTCCAAGCTTGACGCAAGCTTCCATAAGCTATACCAAACGAAGCATCTTAGCAAGAGGAGTCCAACGCTACCACTCTCGCTTCAGTCGAAACTATCTACCGCCGGCAATCGGAGAAGATAAGGTTAGATGAACAGTAACTAGGGTATCACAACAGAGTTTGCTCACGGGAAATATTTCTAAATGTCGGGGAACAATACTAGATGAAGGGTCAAAGTCCTCTCTTAAATATAACTCAAATCTGGTGAACAGCAGCCATCGACAACCTCGGGGTTCACATCTGAAACCAGCTCAAACCTGAGTACCACTCCAGATCTGGACACTACGTCAAAGCAGACGTGGGACTTAACCAAACAACGTTGCATAAAAAACACGCTCCCAACTAATACACAACATCCCGCTAACTGAAGTCTGAAACACTAAACGGCGTCGCACCCATAGCACTAAGATTTGACGCACACTAGCTAATCAAATCTAAAATCTCTGAACCATACCGGTCAACTCCACAACACGAACCGGGACCAAGAACCGGATCTGTATACTCATAACTAACAATGCACACCTACTCAAATCTGGATCCTTGCCAAACGACAATGTTTCTCTACCCGTGAAATATACTCCACCTGTGCGTCCACAATAATGCGCGACTACTAGATCTGATTACAGTTGACCCGCATGGACAAATGCTCAAGTCTGATTCTTACTCCGTAGAATCTCTAACTCCCCAGAGCTGTTCTAAGCATCATTACGGACCCGATAGCCTCACCAAGCATACCAGCTCAAAGCTGTCTCATCCCAGATCTGTTCAGACCAAATATGGTCTATGCTAAACCTGATTAATTAACTCAATTAATCCTTTAAAATTTTGGGTCTCACATGTGCCGATTCGAGTTTCTTTGTCATTTGAACTCCGTTGTACTCCCAGCAGCTTTCAAACATCAAATGTGTTTTTAAAACATCAAACCATACATGTATGCGATCTTATTCAGATCAAAGAAGATCCATATAAAGATAGTTTTACAGAAAGTTTAAAGGAAATATTTCAAAAGTTTTAGTGATTTGTGATGGATAATAGACGGTCAGCCATAGAGTGTGTGGTAATCGATCGATGGAGGATTCAGATTTCTAATTAGTGATTAATCGGATTTTGAGTTATATTAATCACGAGAAGTAAAAATTAAGATTTCTGGAATTTCGATTTTTGGTGGAATCTGTTCGAATTGATTGAGAAATCTGGTTTCCCGAGATCTGGTCATATATATGTTTGTGAGATTTGTTTGAATTTTGAATGAGATCTGTATCTCCTTAGCATTTCGAAAAGCACCGAGAAATTTGGATAAAACGGTGTCGTTTTGAAGAGATCTGGTGGTCGAGAAGAACATGAGAAATGAATGCGTTGTTCTTTTGAAATTCAGATCTCATGACGTAAGCAGCTCTCATGAGTGACGTAAGCGTCGCTGAATGGTGATCGCAATTGGGTCGTAGCGAGAGATCTGGCAGCGCTTGAGGGTGACGTCAGCAGGTCTGGTGGATGACGTAAGCAAATCTGTTGCTAGAGCGTGAAATTGCGCGGTGAGATTTCATGACGTAAGCAGATCTGGTGCCTATACGCCATCGTTTTGGAGTTGCGCGTGGGCGTGAGATCTGTTGCTTTTAGCGCTAAGATCTGTTTTGCTCATGCGACGTCGTTTTGTGCTTTTACGCTGTCGTTTCGATTTGGAGCGTTGCTTTGAACGCTGAAGGTTGTTTTGCTTTTGCATTGTGCGTGAATTGTTAGCGCGAGAGATCTGTTCTGCGACATTTTAAGTTGTAGATATCTGTTTCTGTCGGTGATTGAATTATTGGGAAGATTTTGGAATAGAGGATATTTATATAAGTGTTGAGTTACACTTAGAGCATTCCAGACCTGATATTT
>KQ997537.1:33066-48078 GCA_001598015.1 Dorcoceras hygrometricum | reverse complement strand
TTTTGACGTTCTTGGTGGCGCTGGACTCCTTGAGACTTGCTCTTTCCATTGATACTAGTTTGGAAGCTAGGAGCGACGAGTTGAGAAATCCCGTAGGCCCTGCTCGTTCGTGAATTGCTGGTTTCGTTGAGCAAATTCAGCAGTTGTTTCTTTTGAGCTTTTGGGTGAGCATTTCTTGTAGTTTGAGCTCGGTTTTTAGTAGTTAATGCCTGCGTTGAAGTGTAGGATCGAAGTATGCTTCTGGCCGTAGGATTAGCGTGATTGTGTAGCTGAATTGAGCTAAGATATTAGCTATGTTGTAACAGATTTCAGCTTCCAGGAAGTTCCTGCTGCGTGAATTGAGCCAGGAGAAATCTGTTAGGTAATTCGAAGAAGGAAGGTACGAATTGAGCAGCTCTTAGCAGTTTTGAGCTTGAGCATGGCTATAATTCGATGTTGTGAAATCTGTGGCTTTACTGATATGTGCTTACGTGAATCGGTTACTGTTTTGATTGAATGTGTATACTGTTTTACGTTTAGGCATATTATGTATTGAGCATGGATATTGAATGGCATTCATGCATACATCTTGAGCCTGATTTACAGATTTGATTTGATAACCTGATTTGGGTGCCACGTTGTGACTGGCCGACTGTTGGGTCGTTCCCGAAAAGTCCAACGCTATCGTCGGAGCGGTGACTACCGGATACGAGTGTCTACCGCCAAGCTGTGATGGGCTGACGGGCCCCGATGATCACGGACCGATGATTTCCCGGTCGATAGACCGTGGTATAGAGGCGACTTGATATGATTGCCGTTTGATAGACTGGTCTAGCTATCCGATTTCTTGATAGCCCTCATGCATTCATAGCATCGATTTATAGCATGTTGCATGTTTATCTGCTTTGATAGCTCTTCGTACTGAGGCTTGACCTCGTACTTGTTTTTCCTGCTTTTGTCTTGTTTGGGTCTGTGTTACCCATTTGCAGGAGCTTTAGGTAACCAAGCTGGGCCGAGTGGAAGTTCAGCTGGTCGATCCCCGCGGCATTGAGTCCCAGTTTATTTATGATATGTATTGAACCGGGGGATGCCCCGTGTTATCATGTATTTGGGGATTTGTCCTTTGAATTGGATTATGTGGTTACTTGTTGCTCGAGTTTGAGTTAACTCATATTTTAAGTATTGATATTTTGAATGTATGATTTGAAGTTCAGGCCCATTGTATTTCGAAAAATTTTTAAGCTTCCGTGATTATGCGCTTATTATGTGTTAATTGTTATTAATTAGCACGGGGCCTGACAGATCAGACTGCCCAACCAATAGAGTTAAAGACTAGGGTGTGTAGACAACGATAGAGGGTCGTTGGGTCCCGCTCCACCTAGAACCAGTTTAAGCTTGACCAAGTGACTATGACATAAGGAGAGCTTCGTTCACAATTCACAACATAAAATGATGAATACTATTGAGTTTTTATACAACTAAGTATTCGAGAAAGTTTATGATGCAAAATACTTCCTTTATCAAATTTTTGGTTTTTCAGTTTTAAAGTTATTGATTTGCCTGTATTGTGTGCATTCTTCACCTCAAATCTTACTTGTAGGGACTCTAGGCTCACTAGTTTTCTTGAGTGCAGATGATGAGGTTTAGGGGAGGCTGGTGGGTGCATGATGTATCAGATTCGGAGCTATTTATCATGGAACCTGCATTTCCGTGCTATTTCAGATTGCATTCTCTTTTGTTAAATATAGATTTGAGATAAATCAGTGTGTAATGAATTTGTATCAGATATTTCATATTTATTCATCTGCAATCTGAACAAAATCATTTTTTAAGATTTATCTATTTTTCGTACATTATAAGATTCGAGCTGTTCTACGAGTTCGTGATCTGAAATTTTTTATAAGTTTGCATTTTAGTCCAAAATTATTTGGTTGCTTCATCTTTCTGCCAAATAAAGTACGAATATCCTTCAATTCATACCTTTCAATTGATTAAATTGGAAATCTACGATGAGGGCCTCACAAAAAGAGATCAGATGGGGCTTCTTGCCGAAGAAAACATGAGTAAATGAGTTGTTACAGATTCAATGGAATCAAGATCCAGTAGTTCCTCAAAAAAAAGTGAGAAGGAGGAAGTACATGATTTAATGGCTGATGTCAGTGATGAGGTATTTTATTTTTCTGGTGTTGAAATTACACATGAGAATCTAATGTGAGGTTCTGGAACTATCAGATCAGGCAATCAGATTGGAGAAATAAGATGAGAGGGGTATGTGATGATCTTGATTGAGCTATGCTGATTGGATCGAGCTGTACTGATTGTGGTCGAGCTATACAGATTTGATCGAGAGTGCTGATCGAGATTGAGGTGTGCTGATAAGGATCTATCTATGCTCCGATCAAGTGGTGATGATCCGATCGAGTTGTGCTGATCCGGTATCACGGAGCTGATACAGTCGAGTTGTGCTGATCTGATAAGAGCTGTGCTGATCAAGTAGCACTTTGTTGAGCTGATCGAAATGTGCTGATCCGGTAACATATGTTGATCTGTCCAACTATGCTGACCGGGTAAAGCCGTGCTGATCTGGTAGAGCAAAGCTGATCTGAGTGGTTGTGTACTGTTTTGAGTAGCAAGACCTGTTCCGATTAGCGTTGCACTGTTTTGAGTAGCATGAGCTGACCTGAGCAGCATTGTACTGTCTTGAGTTGTACGAGCTGTTTTGAGTAGCATTGTACTATTTTTAGTTGCATGAGCTGTTTTGAGAAGTGCGAGCTATTTTGAGTAGCACTGTGCAAATCTGTTAAGAGATGTGATGACCCGTTAGCGCTGTCCTGATCTGGGAGTCAGCTCAAAGGAGGCTTTGACATCCTGATCCGAGAATCAGTTCGGAGAATACTTCAATGTACTTATCAAGGAGAAGCTGTGCTGTTCTGGTCATACTGTAGATCAATTATGAGAATCGTGTCGGAGAAATTTGTAAGTACTTGTTATGGTTATATAACTCAAGTATCGAACTGTTGGTCAAAGACATAGATATATCATGTTCTTTGAGAGCTCTTGTTTGAACGAAACCCTTGCTACTGTTTAGCCAACCGACGTTTCATCAGATTTTCGGAGATTGGCTAATCTGTTCAGTGTACGACCTTTCTACAATATGTTAGGTAGATACTGCAATTTCTGGCCACCGTATGTTGTAGCCAGCATGCGTGACCTGTTTTTCCCAGTTCTTGATTAGAGGTATTTTGGTAAAAATACCTAGAGGTACGGATGGAGCGTGTGTTACAAATTTGTAGAGATAAATTTATGTGCTATGGGTTGAATGCAATGTGTTGCTACCTGTTCGTACTGTAAATTCCTGTGAATATATTCCATGGCATGGAATTGAGCATGTGCATTCATACGGATGAGTTTAGTTGGCAGCCGTTGTGTTGTTTTAGGTGATCTGTTTTGTGCCTCGTTGGAGTGGTGTTTTATGTTGTACACTCACGAGGATGGCATAAAGAGCGAGCGGTTATCTCCCGTATTCTCAGGGCTGTGGCTTGAACGCTTGGTGGTGGTGCTGTTGTTAGTAATCTCCCGTTATTTGTTAGTCCGTCGAGGCTGACTGGGTAGCTCCAACTCCATTTATTAAGGGGCCACCATAGTCAGTTTTTCATTGAGGCTGGTCAGGTCTCCCCCGTTACTCTCGACGATGCGTCACTATGATCTTGTTGATTGTGTTGTTAGATTTCCAGTCTTGGTGCACGTTGTTTCTTTTCTACCACACACACATTGCATATCATATAGAATATTGTTGCTCTCCGTACTGGGTTAAATCTTTCCATTTAGGGTTGCTTTGTTCGTGTTGGTGACCATGCAGGTAATCCAGGTGGTTCAGCTGCACCAGGTGGAGCGTCAGCTAGTGAATCCCACTGTGTCTATTATGGAAATCAGATCGAAGCTAAGCTAGTTAATGTCAAACCAGCTCAGAGTCATTTACCGGAGGATTCCCTGTGCAGTTTTGGTATTTATTGATTATATACTTGTTGTTTACTATTGATATTTATAATGTTTCTGGGAGATTGGATGTTGTTTGTTACGTGACTTTCTGCATGTACTATGATCATTACTACCTCTTCATGTGTCTGCAAATATTTTTATAGGACTTTTATGTAATTAAGTCCGAGTGATGGTGGTGGATAATTTAAGGTTTTGGTGAAGACAAAAAGAGAGTAACAAATCAGCTCAAAGGGATTATCAACCAGTTCAAGAACAAAGCCTACTACGTTGATTATGGAAATCAGATCGGAGCTAAGGTGGTTAAGGTCAAATCATCTCAGAGACTTTAGACAAGAGCTCAGCTGGTTGATGACAAATCAACTCAGGATATTCAGCTAAGCTGGTTGAAGACAAATCAGCTCGGTAGAACAGAACAAGAATCTAATCAGTTCATCGGTTGAAAGAAGAGTAGATTAAGATTGGATCAGTTAAGACGAACAGAGAATCAAAACAAGATTGGTAGAACACATTTTGTATTCGATCAGTTGAGAAAACAACTCAGAGGGAGATAGTTCAGCCATGGCGCTAGTGAAGGACAAGCTAGGTTCTTTTAGAATAAATGGATGGTATCAGGAAGGCTTGTGTTTCTATAGAAGAATACAGAAGTGACAAAGATTGCTATCTGGATTTGTACAAAGAGAACAAATCAGCTTAGAGAGTAGAAAAACTTAGAAGCAGATTAGAGCAACTCAGCACAGACCAAATCAGAACAACTGAGTGAAGCAGTTGAGTAAAGACAACTCAGCTAGAAGGATTTAAGATGTTTTGAGGTTTCGTACAAATTTATTTGATGTGTTGACTTATCAAGTTCGCTTTGTATTCGTTGGAAATACTTTGTGCTAATCACAGATATCCCGAGATTTGTTTTCAACTGAGAACGGCGTAAAGGTTGCAACAAGAAGAAAAGCATTTAATGTAGGTGTACGTGAACAGTACAAGCAATTAAGATGCCGCAGTTATCTCACTTTGGATCTATACGACGTGTCTACTGGTAACATTTATTACCGTTGTATCCAAAGGATATAATTTAGAGAGCAGATTAGTTTGAGAAGACTCTACAGCTCTCGACAAATCAACATCTCACGAACATACAACTTACGAACTATTGTGAAAGAAAACAGAGTTCATTTTTTAAAACCAGCTCACAGCTAGTGACACACACAACTTATAGTTTCAATTATTTGTGTCACATAAACTTTTGAACCTCACTCTATAGTATCGAGTTTTCCTTGTAAATCATAAATAGAGCGTTGAGTGCTAAAACAACAAAAACAGCTTAGATCTGTATTCTTTGTATTGTAGAACAGATTGCGAGTTTGTGTCTATTGTGAGATTAGTAGGAGTTCTGGAAGATGCTTGTGAGACCTGAAATTGTATAAGAGATCATTTGGTTGGAAATAATAGATTTTTAGAGATTTCTGGTGGTTTGGATATCTGTTTGTAAGTTTGGTTTGCATTTTCGGGTCTGAAATAGCATTTGGAACAGTTCTGGAAGTTTTCGTGTTTTTGAGTTTTGGGAGGTTTGAGCTGGTTTTGTTGTAGCAGCTGGTCGGTGGCAAATCCAGCCGCAACGTGATGGATCTGTTTTGACAGATCCTGATTAAGTTTTGAATTACACAAAACCTGTTATTGTCTTTCTAACAATTCTACTTGAGTGTACAGATTTTAGGAACGAAAAAGAAGATGAACAGTAGCAGAAGTTTGTCCAGCCGATGGTTCACAATATAAGTTCAGCAGTTGGTTTGGTTAATCATTGTAATCGGCAGCTGGATTAGCAATGGAGACGTCCAAAGTTAAGTCAGGTGTTCGAAATCAGGCAGAGGCCAAGTTGAACCAGCTGGAGCGAAGTGAATCAGCTGGAACGATATGAACCAGCTGCAAGCGCTAGAAGAGGAAGATGGATCAGCTGGTACATCAAAAGAGAACCAGCTGGAACATCTAAGTGGACCATCGATGATGATGTCATCGGTGACGACATCATGTTCAGCAGATGAAGAAAGATCAGCTGGTGCGAGAGGACCAGCTGGAACAGAAGCTGAGAAGAGTCGTAAGTTGGAACTGGAACGAGAAAGTTCAGCTGGAGCGCTAAGCGTAGATGACATCAGCAGTGACGTCATCAATCAGCAGCAGGCTACAGTTCAATCAGCAGGAAGATCTATCAGCAGAGAGCTTCAACCAGCAGTTGGTATTTGAAGTTGGTGATTGCAAAACGATGTCGTTTACATAAGTTGATACGACAGCGTTTTGCCTTCGCGCTATGGATTCAGCAGATGCTCTTTGCGATGAGGAAAACCAGCAGGTACATTCTTCTAGTGGGTAACCAGCAGTTAGCTACAGTGATCTTGGACCAGCTGTGGCGCTAAGATGAAGAAAAGATCAGCTGGAATGATGAGGACCAGCTGGTACATAAAGATGGTTCAACCGATGCGTAAAGACATCCAGCTGGTGCAAATCAAATGATGACCAGTTGGAGTGCATATCAAATGCTAACCAGCAGTTGGTAGCGACAGTACATCAAAGCAACAGCTCATCCAGTCGAGAGCTACAATGAACCAGCTGTTGCTATGCATTCAGTCGCAAGATGATGTACCAGTCGCGAGCTACAGTGGATCCAGTCGTGAGCTTCAGTGCTATTGCATATCCAGTCGACATGGTATCCAGACGTAAGAAAATAAGAAGTAGCGAAGCGTGGCAACCAGGCGCAAAGTATCCAGTCGACAAAGAAACAGCTGTTGCGCGAAGTGTTGTGACAAACAATAGACAACAGCTGAGCGAACAACTGTTGAACAATCTGTTGGAAAATATTCAGCCATTCAACGCAATCAACGCTCAAGATGGAAGAATCAATGGCTGAGATTAAGTCGTGCAAATTGCCTCAATTCAAGGGAACAAGATTTGTACTATTCTAGGAAACAGTACAATTTACAGAGGAGCGTTGCACGGATATGGAAAGAAGACGACGAATTAGGCTTGACAAGCGCAGAAAAGATTGTAATTTATCTAACGACTATATTCGAACAGAGGCTATTTAAGGGAGAAGATTTGAAGGAAGAAGTTTGACGTTGGTGAGACTGTTGGTCGCTGTGAGGGTGTCGAAGAAAATACATTGATTGCACAGTGCACCAGCAGAGGGAAAATGAACAGAAAGACGAATCAATCGACCGCCATTAGAGAGGAGCTTTCACGAGAGTCGATTGCCGAGTTTTAATTAGCTTGTTTAGGAGAATTTCCCTAGTGTGTGAGAAACAGAGAGTTGAGAGCTTCATTGTAAAATCTCACACACAGAGATTCATTCACATCCATTGGTGAATGAATCTCAAAACCATTTCACAACAGGTCCCGACCAAGCACGATGACGTAAAACTCATGTGTATGTAGTTAGTCACACAGTTGCGGCTGGTGTGCATTGTTGAGTCTAGGAGTCCATACAAGTACTGCTTGTGTGGGTGGGTGTTTGCAGATGACCTGTAACCATCAAAGTCTTCTAGTAGTGGATCCTTCCGAGGTGGAAGAAGGGGAGACGTAGGACATTGATGTCCGAAACAAACCTGCTGCGTATCGTATCTCTTTTATTCATTTAGCACTCGCATTATTTTAGCACGCATAACACACATTTACAGTTCAGCACTTGCACATACTTAGCATCGCATAATTTAGCACTTGCAGTTTACATTCAGCACTTGCACGTTCAGCTTTCACGCATACAGTTCAACACACAAGCACAGTAAGTTTCGAACAGATTTATGTGGAACATAAATCTGTTTGAGTTGGTTTAAAATATTAGGATTCAGTTCTGGTATTTTCCACATGATTTTTAAATCATACCAGATCTGTCTCCGGTGCTCTGTTTATTTTAGATGTTCAAGAACCTTGAGCTATTGCAGCTCCAAGCAGCGCGAAAATTTTTAATCGCTCATTTTAAATCAGCGGCTGCTAGTTTCCTTTGAAAAACAGGGACCAACAATTGGTATCAGACCAGGTTGTTCTTGACGAGAACTATTTTTAAAACACATGTGCTATGTTTTTAATGTTTTAACTGTTTTGAGAAGCTTATTTTATGAAGGCCAGATGTTGTTTTAATATTGAACCGGTTTTTCGCTTGATGAACTGTCATGGGATGCGCGAGTCCAGTGCGGATGCCAAGCTTCTATTTTCGTTGTGCTGTAAGATCACCTCGAGCGAGGCTCGGCGACATGCACATGGGACGAGATAGAAGAAGGAAAAATCTGAGCTTTTATCTGTACTGGTTCTTCATATATATAAGTAACTCAGTAGCACTTGTTCATTTGAAACATTTTTGTATGCTCTGATAAGTTCTCAAATGTTCTGTTATGCGGATTCCAGCTGGTGTCAAATTTTTGTTTTTTAAATGTTTTGAGCTCATGTTATAAAAGACAGGGAGAGTAGCGTCACTGTCTTTGATAAATTTGAGTTATGCATCAGCTCCAGTTTTCAAAATCATATAGCTTTTGCATTCGGTGTTTCCCAATGCTGGTTTTGTTTTTCAAATTTTAAAACTCCTGCTGTTACGTTGTTTTTGTTGTAACAGTGTAGGGAGAGTTTTTTGTTTTAAATATTGGGAAGACCAGCAGTTCGATCTCTTTTTGATTCCCACAAAAAGGGAGAGAATTGTTAGAACATGCATCGTTGATTTAAGGTTTTGTGTAAATCAAAAAGGGAGAGATTGATGGATCTGTTTTGACAGATCCTGATTAAGTTTTGAATTACACAAAACCTGTTATTGTGTTTCTAACAATTCTACTTGAGTGTACAGATTTTAGGAAAGAAGAAGAAGATGAACAGTAGCAGAAGTTTGTCCAGCCGATGGTTCACAATATATGTTCAGCAGTTGGTTTGGTTAATCATTGTAATCGGCAGCTGGATTAGCAATGGAGACGTCCAAAGTTAAGTCAGGTGTTCGAAATCAGGAAGAGGCCAAGTTGAACCAGCTGGAGCGAAGTGAATCAGCTGGAACGATATGAACCAGCTGCAAGCGCTAGAAGAGGAAGATGGATCAGCTGGTACATCAAAAGGGAACCAGCTGGAACATCTAAGTGGACCATCGATGATGATGTCATCGGTGACGACATCATGTTCAGCAGATGAAGAAAGATCAGCTGGTGCGAGAGGACCAGCTGGAACAGAAGCTAAGAAGAGTCGCAAGTTGGAGCTGGAACGAGAAAGTTCAGCTGGAGCGCTAAGCGTAGATGACATCAGCAGTGACGTTATCAATCAGCAGCAGGCTACAGTTCAATCAGCAGGAAGATCTATCAGCAGAGAGCTTCAACCAGCAGTTGGTATTTGAAGTTGGCGATTGCAAAACGATGTCGTTTACATAAGTTGATACGACAGCGTTTTGCCTTCGCGCTATGGATTCAGCAGATGCTCTTTGCGATGAGGAAAACCAGCAGGTACATTCTTCTAGTGGGTAACCAGCAGTTAGCTACAGAGATCTTGGACCAGCTGTGGCGCTAAGATGAAGAAAAGATCAGCTGGAATGATGAGGACCAGCTGGTACATAAAGATGGTTCAGCCGATGCGTAAAGACAACCAGCTGGTGCAAACCAAATGATGACCAGTTTGAGTGCATATCAAATGCTAACCAGCAGTTGGTAGCGACAGTACATCCAGACGAAAGCAACAGCTCATCCAGTCGAGAGCTACAATGAACCAGCTGTTGCTATGCATTCAGTCGCAAGATGATGTACCAGTCGCGAGCTACAGTGGATCCAGTCGCGAGATTCAGTGCTATTGCATATCCAGTCGACATGGTATCCAGACGCAAGAAAAGCAGAAGTAGCGAAGCGTGGCAACCAGGCGCAAAGTATCCAGTCGACAAAGAAACAGCTGTTTCGCGAAATGTTGTGACAAAGAATAGACAACAGCTGAGCGAACATCTGTTGAACAATCTGTTGGAAAATATTCAGCCATTCAACGCAATCAACGCTCAAGATGGAAGAATCAATGGCTGAGATTAAGTCGTGCAAATTGCCTCAATTCAAGGGAACAAGATTTGTACTATTCTGGGAAACAGTACAATTTACAGAGGAGCGTTGCACGGATATGGAAAGAAGACGAAGAATTAGCCTTGACAAGCGCAGAAAAGATTGGAATTTATCTAACGGCTATATTCGAACAGAGGCTATTTAAGGGAGAAGATTTGAAGGAAGAAGTTTGACGTTGGTGAGACTGTTGGTCGCTGTGAGGATGTCGAAGAAAATACATTGATTGCATAGTGCACCAGCAGAGGGAAAGTGAACAGAAAGACGAAGCAATCGACCGCCATTAGAGAGGAGCTTTCACGAGAGTCGATTGCCGAGTTTTAATTAGCTTGTTTAGGAGCATTTCCCTAGTGTGTGAGAAACAGAGAGTTGAGAGCTTCATTGTAAAATCTCACACACAGAGATTCATTCACATCCATTGGTGAATGTATCTCAAAACCATTTCACAATAGGTCCCGTCCAAGCACGATGACGTAAAACTCATGTGTATGTAGTTAGTCACACAGTTGCGGCTGGTGTGAATTGTTGAGTCTAGGAGACCATACAAGTGCTGCTTGTGTGGGTGGGTGTTTGCAGATGACCTGTAACCATCAAAGTCTTCTAGTAGTGGATCCTTCCGAGGTGGAAGAAGGGGAGACGTAGGACATTGAGGTCCGAACTTCCAGAAACAAACCTGTTGCGTATCGTATCTCTTTTATTAATTCAGCACTCGCATTATTTTAGCACGCATAACACACGTTTACAGTTCAGCACTTGCACATACTTAGCATCGCATAATTCAGCACTTGCAGTTTACATTCAGCACTTGCACGTTCAGCTTTCACGCATACAGTTCAGCACACAAGCACAGTAAGTTTCGAACAGATTTATGTGGAACATAAATCTGTTTGAGTTGGTTTTAAAATATTAGGATTCAGTTCTGATATTTTCCGCATGATTTTTAAATCATACCAGATCTGTCTCCGGTGCTCTGTTTATTTTAGATGTTCAAGAACTTTGAGCTATTACAGCTCCAAGCAGCGCGAAAATTTTTAATCGCTCATTTTAAATCAGCGACTGCTAGTTTCCTTTGAAAAATAGGGACCAGCACAACGATTTAATTGGTAAGAGCGAGTTTTCGCTACGCCGTCGTTTCTATGAAGTCTGGTAGCGTGTTTTGTATCCAGCCGTTGCGGTTTGGTGTGTTTGTATTCAATGGCAAACGACAGCGTTTCGATAAGTTGGCGCGACGTCGTTTGGGATGTTGCGTCTGGTACCAGCTGGTGGGATCGGTTCGTGTGTGCCTGCTGGTTGTCCAGCTGGGAGTAGATGTCAACGCTGGTCAACTCTACTGTAGCTTGCGTTTGGTTTTCCTGTAGCTTGCGGCTGGTATTGCGCGCAAGAATTAGCGACCGGATTTGATGACGTAAGCTGTGCGACGCCGTTTTGATTAGTTGCAATGCTGTGTTTTATTTGTTGCGGCTGGTACCAGCTTTTGTATTTCGAACCGGTCACAGGAAGCGACCATATTTTGGGATTTGAGAACCAGTCGTGTGTAGTGTCCTACGACGTCGTTTTGTGTGTTTGGGATTATGTTTGCGGGGTTCGACCAGCCGATGGTTTGTGGGTGCCTGCTGGTTATGCCGGTGGAATTTTAATCAAATTTCAGCAGCTACGGGATTATATATATAGGAAGACTTGGTCTTCGATTGAGACATCAGATCCCATACTTAGAATATTTTCCCGACATTCGTTCTCTGTTTCTCGAACCCTAGAGCACTGTTCACCATGAGCTTCTCCGGTAAATTCCCGTCGATCCCGGCCGTCGTTTTGGACGTGCGAGGTAGCGTTGGACTCTCTTGAGAAGCTCTGTCATCTCTTACCCATTTTGGAGGCTATCGTTGGCTAGAACAAAAGCTCGAAGCTACTGTCTCTCGGCCGAGTGTTGTGTAAGCAGGTAGCTTTCGAATTCAGTTGTTGGAATCTTGTTCTACGCCTTGTTTTAAGCTCCTTTTATAGTTGTATGGGTTGTGTAGTTGCTGGTTGAGTTGTTGCTAGATCCCAGCCAGTGTTTGGCCGTGAGTTCTGTTGGTATTTTCCCTGAAGCTTCTTGTGCGTGTGTTAGCAGGTGTTGGACTTAGATCTCTCGGGCTCTTTGTTGTGGTAATTGTGCGAGGAATTAAGGTACGGATTGAGCTTGTATTTACAGCGAGGTTATGACTTGAATAAATTGTGAGATGGCTATTTGCTGGCTGCGGTGATTTTTTGCCTGTTGAGGTTGCTGTTTGTGAGACTGGCCGTGAGTTATGTGGTGTAGACTTGCTGATGTTATTATTGTTTCGCATATGTTTATATGCTTGTTATTCCAGCATGTTGCATACACGCAATTGCATCTCCTTTCAGCTTTCGCAGCCATTGCCTTGTTGTTGTTGTTGTTTTTGTTCTGTTTACTTACCAGGATGCGAGGGCGAGCGGTGATTCCGCACTCTCATTTCCCCTATGCGCCGAGTGGTTAGCTACCACAGTTCATAGGTTGGGTTGTTGATGCATCTGGTAAGGGTGGGCGAGTAGGGGTGAGTGCGTAGCTCCCACATGTCCTACACTCACCGTGGCCACATATTCTGTTGCAGATCTAGTTGAGCTGTTGTTTCTTTTCTCATGCATAGCATCTGCATTTTATTCATGCTGTTTACTGCTGTTTATAGTTGCTCTCCGTACTGGGGTTTGACCCCATGTCCCTCTGGGGCTTGGTTTGTTTTCCTTGTTGTGTTTTTTCAGGAAACCCAGGTTTTACAGCTGGTCGTGGTTTTAGCCCAGCTGGTGGTGCCCCAGGAGGTGGTTAGAGTATCCAAGTGGCGTATAACATATTTAGATGTATCAGTATTCTTAGCCAGGGGGATGCCCTGCGCTTTGTCGTTGTATCCAGTAGATGGAGTCTGATACTTGTTTTCGTATGCTATATTGTTTGTGTTGTTTAGTGGTTTTTATAAACTGGGATCTATTTTGAGTATCGTGGTATTTTAAATTATATGTTTTAAACCGTCAGGCCTAAACGCAAAAATTTTACCCGCTTTTTGCAAGATTCCGCATGTGTTTTGGTGTTTTTACTCTGTTTAGAGCATGAGGCCTGACATTTTTGGTATCAGAGCTTAAGCTGGGATAAGCTCGATTTCTTTGATCACACTCGAGTCTAGGCACAGTGTGGTGTGTTTCATGTGCTTGGTTCTGTGACTACGTGCTGCATATTTCTGTGTTATATGCTATCTATGCAGTATCTGTTCTGTTTTTCTTGATCTTGTTGAGTGCTTTCGTTGATGCCGCATAGACTTCGTGGTAGAGGTAGGGGCAGTTCGAGGAATCGACAGGACAGAATGAGGATCGACGTAGCGCTCCTAGCCGTTCTCGTAGTCGGCATGAGGAGGAGGAGGAAGTTGGTGACTTGCCTCCCCCGGTGGAGCGGATTGATGTTGTTATAGCACGATTTCAGAGGATGAACCCTCCAGTCTTTAATGGTGATGAGTCCAATGAGGATGCATACTCGTGGCTCCGGAATATCATTGGTCTTTTCGATCGGGTGCAGTTTGATGATGATCTTCGGCTGAGTTTAGCGACCCTCTTGCTCAGGAAGGCGGCGGAGCGTTGGTGGCGAAGCACTTCGAGTACCTTGTTATAGACCAGTGTTGGGATCTCTTGGGACAGTTTCTACGAGACCTTCCGACAGGAGTATGTGCCCGCGTCTTATGTGAACGCCCGGGAGCGGGAGTTCGACCATCTGGAGCAGGGTTCCATGACTGTTAGGGAGTATGCTAGGAAGTTTTCTTCTCTGTTGGCATACGTTCCCCATGTTTCTGGCCGAGAGAGGGCCAAGCGGACTCGATTTCTTGAGGGCTTGAATGAAGAGTTGTATCATATGGTTTTGACTAGTAAGCCCAAGACTTACGCTGAGGCTGTGGACAGTGCCATCGACATTGAGGAAGGTTTGCGTAGTCGTCGTGCTCGTAGGCCACAGGCAGTGCCGGGTGGTCGTCCTGCTATTCAGGGAGCACAGTCTTCTCAGTCCTCCCAGACAGCCTATCAGCCCCAGCAGCAGCAGCAGCAGCCACAGGTGGCACAGCAGTCTGGCCGTCAGAGGTTTCGACCCCAAGATCAGCAGTTCAAGAAGAAGTCGGGTTCTGGCTCTTCTGGTTCAGGCAGCTCGAGTAGCAGTGGATCTCGGGTTGAGTTTTGCGGCTTTTGTGGTGGAAAGCATCCTTCCACGCAGTGTGTAGGTGTGCAGGGTTACTGCAACCTTTGTGGTCAGTACGGGCATTTTGCTAGAGTGTGTCCGTCAGCTGGATCACAGCAGACCGCGGCCCAGCCTTATGGTCGAGGAGGTCAGTCTAGGGGTCGTTCCCCTCAGTTTCAGCAACCCCGATTAGGTAGACTCAATTTAGGTCGTTTCAGCAGCCTGGTCCATCTCGGTTCGGACAGTCGTCTCAGCCTTTCTTCTCAGGACCCCAGCATGCTCAGGTTAACGCCATTACGAGGGAGCAGGCCGAGGAGACGAGCCGGGTGATTGGAGTTACATGTCTTGTCTTTGACTTTCCTGCTCGTGTGTTGTTTGACACCGATGCATCGCATTCGTTTATTTATGATTTGTTTATTGTTGAGCATGGTCTGTGTACCATCCCTTTGCGCGATGCCGTTTCTGTTTCTACCCCTGGTGGTGTGAGCCTGTTCTGCCAGGAGGTTTTGTTGGATGGTGTGTTGCGGTTTGGTGAGCATGTCCTGTTAGCGAACTTGATCCGTTTGATGCTTTGGGATTTCGATTTCATAGTTGGGATGGATGTGCTGTCCAACTATAGGGCCTCCGTGGACTGCTTCCATGGGATTGTGCGCTTTAGGCCTTTATCTGGTGAGAAGTGGGAATTCTACGGCCAGGATTCTAGATCGAGGATCCCGTTGATCTCAGCTATGGAGATGTTCAGCTTGTTGTCTTTGGGGAATGCTGGCTTTATGATCTACGCTTTGGATG
>KQ997537.1:18677-30552 GCA_001598015.1 Dorcoceras hygrometricum | reverse complement strand
TAGACCCGTTGCCGAGAATCGATGATCTGTTTGATCAGTTGCAAGGTTCTGCGGTGTATTCAAAGATTGATCTTCGTTCCGGGTACCATCAGTTGAGAGTGAGAGATCAAGATGTCGCGAAGACTGCGTTTCGTACGAGGTACGGACACTTCGAGTTTTTGGTGATGCCGTTTGGTTTGACCAACGCGCCTACAGTCTTTATGGATCTGATGAACCAGGTTTTTAGAGAGTTCATAGACCAGTTTGTGATTGTTTTTATCGACGACATCTTGGTTTATTCAAAGACTCCGAGGGAGCATAAAGAGCACTTGGGAATGGTTCTTCAGAGATTGAGAGAGCAGCAGTTGTATGCGAAATTCTCCAAGTGCGAGTTCTGGTTGGATCGCGTCGTATTGGGACATGTGATTTCAGCCGAGGGGATTTCTGTAGATCCTAGCAAGGTTGATGCCGTTCTGAACTGGGAGCGTCCCAGGAATGTTTCCGAGATTCACAGTTTCTTGGGTCTGGTTGGCTATTATCGTCGCTTCATTGAGGGATTCTCTAGTATAGCAAAGCCGATGACTCAATTGACTCATAAGGACAAGCGTTTTGTTTGGACTGAGCAGTGTGAGAATTCTTTTCAACTGCTTAAGGATAAATTGACTACTGCGCCTGTGTTGGCTCTCCCGTTTGGAAAGGTGGATTCGTTGTTTGTTCTGACGCTTTGCTCAATGGATTGGGGTGTGTGTTGATGCAGAATGGTCGAGTCATTGCGTATGCCTCGCGGCAGTTGAAACCGCACGAGACTCGTTACCCAGTCCATGATTTGGAGTTAGCGGCGATGGTCTTTGCGTTGAAGATCTGGCGTCACTACCTGTATGGCGAGCAGTTTTTGGTATACTCCGACCACAAAAGTTTGCAGTATTTTTTTCGCAGCCTGACTTGAACATGAGACAACTTCGGTAGATGGAGCTGCTAAAGGACTTTGATTGTGAGATTAAGTACCAACCTGGAAAGTCGAACGTAGTGGCCGATGCTTTGAGCAGGAAGGCTAGTGAGATGCTTGCGTCGTTGTACATATCTAAGGATCAGGAGCATCTTAACACTCTGGGTTGGAGATTTTACCCGGCTGAGGATTGTGTGGTGGTTTCTTCTTTCCAAGTGGAGCCACAGATTGTTTCTACCATTCGAGCAGCTCAGAGGACTGATCCGTCAATCCACGAGTTGAAGTTGAATGTAGGGGCTGGCGAACTTGAGGAATATTCTGTCTCTTCCGATGGTTGTTTGCGTTTCGAGGCAGGTTGGTTGTGCCCAATTTGATTTATTTGAAGGAGGAGATCCTTCGGGAGGCGCACTGTAGTAGACATAGTGTTCATCCTGGTGCACGGAAGATGTACCATGCGTTGAAGCCGCACTTTTGGTGGGCTGACCTGAAGAGCGATTTTGCTGGTTTTGTCGCTCGTTGTTTGAACTGTCAGATGGTAAAGGCCGAAAGGATGTGACCTGGTGGTCTGTTACAGAGTTTGGAAGTGCCCCAGTGGAATTGGGAGCACATTGCTATGGATTTTGTGTTGCATCTGTCTCGTACCAACAGAGGATGCGATGCTATTTGGGTTGTTATAGACCGACTGTCGAAGTCTGCACATTTTATTCCCTATGGGATGACCTTCTCGTTGAAGAAAATGGCGAAGCTGTACGTGGATTTTGTTGTTAGACTGCATGGTGTGCCCGTTTCGATCTTTTCCGACCGAGATCCGAGGTTTACTTCCAGGTTTTGGAAGAGTTTTCAAACAGCTTTTGGTACCAGATTGGCTATGAGCACCGCGTATCACCCCCAGACAGATGGCCAATCTGAGCGAACTATCCAGACGTTGGAGGATATGTTGCGAGCTGTTTTATTGAATTTCGGAGGTAGCTGGCAAGATGCGTTGTCTTTAGTAGAGTTTTCCTACAATAACAGCTACCAAGTGACGATTGGAATGGAGCCGTTTGAGGCTTTGTATGGTAGAAAGTGCAGATCAACGGTATGTTGGGAAGAAGTGGGGGAGAAGCAACTATCTGCCCCTGACTTTGTGCAGCAAATGAAAGATCACGTGGATCTTATTAGACAGCGAATGAAAGCTGCCCAGGATCGCCAAGCCAGTTATGCGAATAAGAGGCGTCGACCTCTTGAGTTTCAGGTTGGTGATCGTGTATTTCTCAAAGTTTCCCCGTTTCACAGTGTGATGCGCTTTGGACTCAAGGGAAAGTTAGCCCCTCGTTATGTTGGTCCGTATGAGATTGTTGAGAGGATTGGCCCTTTAGCGTATCGGCTGTTGTTCCCGCCAGAGTTGTCTTCTTTGCATGACGTCTTTCATGTTTCCATGTTGAGGAAGTATGAGCCAGATCCGTCTCATGTGCTTGGAACTGATGAGGTTGAGCTAGATCAGACGTTGAGCTATCAAGAATATCCCTTGCAAATCCTTGGCAGAAAAGAGAAACAGCTGAGAAATAAGACCATTCCGTTGGTGATGGTGCAATGGAGCAAACATGGAAGGGAAGAAGCTACTTGGGAGCTGGAAGAAAAGATGCAGAGCGAGTGGCCGCATCTGTTTGAGTAGCTGTTGAGCTAAATTCCAGTAGTTTATAGCTTTTGATTGTATTTTCTTCCCTAGTTATTGTTAATTGTTTGCTCAGTTATCTTGAACTCTTGGCCTGGTGTTGGGCGAGTTTTGTTTGTATTTTGCTGTTGCAGTGTTGTTGTGCCATAATTGTTGTTTGATTTCGAGGACGAAATCCTTTTTAGTGGGGGAGAAATGTGAGACCTGAAATTGTATAAGAGATCATTTGGTTGGAATTAATCGATTTTTAGAGATTTCTGGTGGTTTGGATCTCTGTTTGTAAGTTTGGTTTGCATTTTCGGGTCTGAAATAGCATTTGGAACAATTCTGGAAGTTTTTGTGTTTTTTAGTTTTGGGAGGTTTCAGCTGGTTTTGTTGTAGCAGCTGGTCGGTGGCAAATACAGCTGCAACGGTTTAATTGGTAAGCGCGAGTTTTCTCTACGCCGTCGTTTCTATGAAGTCTGGTAGCGTGTTTTGTATCCAGCCGTTGCGGTTTGGTGTGTTTGTATTCAATGGCAAACGACAGCGTTTCGATAAGTTGGCGCGACGTCGTTTGGGATGTTGCGTCTGGTACCAGCTGGTGGGATCGGTTCGTGTGTGCCTGCTGGTTGTCCAGATGGGAGTAGACGTCAACGCTGGTCAACTCTACTGTAGCTTGCGTTTGGTTTTCCTGTATCTTGCGGCTGGTATTGCGCGCAAGAGTTAGCGACCGGATTTGATGACGTCAGCTGTGCGATGCCGTTTTGATTTGTTGCAACGCTGCGTTTTATTTGTTGCGGCTGGTACCAGCTTTTGTATTTCGAACCGGTCGCAGGAAGCGACCAGATTTTGGGATTTGAGAACTAGTCGTGTGTAGTGTCCTACGACGTCGTTTTGTGTGTTTGGGATTATGTTTTGCGGGGTTCGACCAGCCGATGGTTTGTGGGTGCCTGCTGGTTATGTCGGTGGAATTTTAATCAAATTTCAGCAGCTACGGGATTATATATATAGGAAGACTTGGTCTTCGATTGAGACATCAGATCCCATACTTAGAATATTTTCCCGACATTCGTTCTCTGTTTCTCGAACCCTAGAGCACTGTTCACCGTGAGCTTCTCCGGTGAATTCCCGTCGATCCCGGCCGTCGTTTTGGACATGCGAGGTAGCGTTGGACTCCTATTGAGAAGCTCTGTCATCTCTTACCCATTTTGGAGGCTATCGTTGGCTAGAACAAAAGCTCGAAGCTACTGTCTCTCGGCCGAGTGTTGTGTAAGCAGGTAGCTTTCGATTTCAGTTGTTGGAAACTTGTTCTACGCCTTGTTTTAAGCTACTTTTATAGTTGTATGGGTTTTGGAGTTGCTGGTTGAGTTTTTGCTCCCAGCCAGTGTTTGGCCGTGAGATCTGTTGGTATTTTCCCTGAACCTGCTTGTGCGTGTGTTAGCAGGTGTTGGACTTAGATCTCTCGGGCTCTTTGTTGTGGTAATTGTGCGAGGAATTAAGAGGTACGGATTGAGCTTGTATTTACAGCGAGGTTATGGCTTGAATAAATTGTGAGATGGCTATTTGCTGGCTGCGGTGATTTGTTGCCTGTTGAGGCTGCTGTTTGTGAGACTGGCCGTGAGTTATGTGGTGTAGACTTGCTGATGTTATTATTGTTTCGCATATGTTTATATGCTTGTTATTCCAGCATGTTGCACACACGCATTTGCATCTCCTTTCAGCTTTCGCAGCCATTGCCTTGTTGTTGTTGTTGTTGTTGTTGTTGTTGTTCTGTTTACTTATGGCTTGAATAAATTGTGAGATGGCTATTTGCTGGCTGCGGTGATTTGTTGCCTGTTGAGGCTGCTGTTTGTGAGACTGGCCGTGAGTTATGTGGTGTAGACTTGCTGATGTTATTATTGTTTCGCATATGTTTATATGCTTGTTATTCCAGCATGTTGCACACACGCATTTGCATCTCCTTTCAGCTTTCGCAGCCATTGCCTTGTTGTTGTTGTTGTTGTTGTTGTTGTTGTTCTGTTTACTTACCAGGATGCGAGGGCGAGCGGTGATTCCGCACTCTCATTTCCCTTATGCGCCGAGTGGTTAGCTACCACAGTTCAGAGGTTGGGTTGTTGATGCATCTGGTAAGGGTGGGCGAGTAGGGGTGAGTGGGTAGCTCCCACATGTCCTACACTCACCGTGGCCACATATTCTGTTGCAGATCCAGTTGAGCTGTTGTTTCTTTTCTCATGCATAGCATCTGCATTTTATTCATGCTGTTTAATGCTGTTTATAGTTGCTCTCCGTACTGGGGTTTGACCCCATGTTCCTCTGGGGCTTGATTTGTTTTCCTTGTTGTGTTGTTTTCAGGAAACCCAGGTTTTACAGCTGGTCGTGGTTTTAGCCCAGCTGGTGGTGCCCCAGGAGGTGGTTAGAGTATCCCAGTGGCGTATAGCATATTTATAAGTATCAGTATTCTTAGCCAGGGGGATGCCCTGCGCTTTGTCGTTGTATCCAGTGGTTGGAGTCTGATACTTGTTTTCGTATGCTATATTGTTTGTGTTGTTTAGTGGTTTTTATAAACTGGGATCTATTTTGAATATTGTGGTATTTTAAATTATATTTTTTAAACGGTCAGGCCTAAACGCGAAAATTTTACCCACTTTTTGCTAGCTTCCGCATGTGTTTTGGTGTTTTTACTCTGTTTAGAGCACGAGGCCTGACAATGCTGGCTGTCGGTTCAGGTTTGTACAAGGAGTTGCATAAATCTAATTTTCTAGTGGAAATCCTTCCTGTTGATGTTGTTTAGTGGTTTTTATAAACTGGGATCTATTTTGAATATTGTGGTAGTTTTTAAATTATATTTTTTTAAACGGTCAGGCCTTAAACGCGAAAAGTTTTTACCCACTTTTTGCTAGCTTCCGCATGTGTTTTGGTGTTTTTACTCTGTTTAGAGCACGAGGCCTGACAATGCTGGCTGTCGGTTCAGGTTTGTACAAGGAGTTGCATAAATCTAATTTTCTAGTGGAAATCCTTCCTGTTGAGGAAGAAGGGGAGATGCAGGATATTAAACTCCGAACTTCCAGAAACAAATTCCTGATCCCTTTTATTTACTACTTTCATCATTTCATTGAAGCATTAAACGTGTTCACTGTTGAATCGTGTTACTTCCGCACAAACATTTTTTGTTACACGAGACAACAGCTTATCACTGAGACCTTCCAAACTAGTAACTCACCTTAGAAGTTAGCAAAGAGCTTAAAAAATCTTTTTAAAAAAGTTTTTCAGAAAAATTAGCAAAGGAGTTCATTCTCCCCCACCCCTCTGAACTCTCGAGCCATATTTTTGATCCAAACAAGTGGTAATCTCGGTATCTCAGTGTTTGAACAACTATTTCATTTGCATTTATTAAATATGTCGATTTCTCACAAAAAAATTCCCATGTTTTCTAAGGAGGAGTACAATGTATGGAAGATCCGGATGCAAGCTCACCTAGCGGCTTAGGACGATGATATGTGGTTCATCATAACAGATGGACCAATCAAGATTATGAAGCCGAATACGCTATCTAAGCAGGTGCAACTAAATGGGTAGATAAGCCAAGGATGGAGTGGACCTCCAAGGATAAAAAGAAAGAAAATTTGGACAATGTGGCCAAGGATATTCTGTATAAGATGCAGGACAATAACATGTTCAGCAAGATCAAAACTTGTACCATAGCCAAAGAAATATGGGAGAAGCTCACCCAGATATGTGAGGACAATGAGGAGACCCAAGGAGAACAAACTGACTGTTTCCCTACAGAAATTTGAGTAGATGAGACTGAAGCCCGAGGTGACAATGGGTGAATTCAATAAAATGTTCAGCGTGCTGGTGATACAGCTGACTAGATTGGGGAAAGAATACAGTAACAGGGAGCTGGCCCTGAAAGTGATGAGAGCACTGCCCAAAGAATGGGATTTTGAAACTATGGCCATGCGGGAATCTCAAGATTTAAACAAGTTGTATTTGCAAGACCTATTTGGAAATTTGAAAGCTTACGAGTTTGATCTTGAGACAAGAGCAGAGTCAGAGCCTTGAACATCACAGCTAACCAAAGCCCTTGCTGCAACCATGCCAGAACAGTGTCCCCAGAGCAAAGAAGCTGAGGAACTTAGCAATGATGCTATGTCCCTCTTCATCAATAAATTCGGGAAATTTATGCGAAAGCATAACTCTAAACCCAAATATTCTGATTCATTTAAAAAGAATTTAAATTCTTCTTTTGATGGTAATTGCTATAATTGTGGCAGGCCTTGTGACTTCATAGCTGCCTGCAGAAGCCCAAGTTGGATGCAAAGAAGCAACCAGATCGTGGAAGCAAGGATAAGAAAGAGAATATGTTAGGATTGAGATTCGAAAAATTTGTGATTAATCAGGAGTTAGGGATTTTCGAATTTTAGATTTTGGCATAGAACTGTTCAGTGTTGAGTTGCTGGTTTCTGTCGGGAAAAATCTGTGTTGAATTTAGAGTTGATTCGTTGAGTCTTTTGATAAGAGATGTGATTCCAGTAGTATTTCAGACTTGAAGATCATCGCTGAAAGAAGATGGGCCAGCAGCGTCTTTGCACGGGAATTAGTGACCAGTCAGATGTGGATACTCAGTTGTGGCATGATTCAGATGTCAACGTTAGTCAACGGTAATGCGTAGCTAGCGAGCGCGGATGCGAGAAGATGGCACGTGTTGGTCAACACATCTGAGTTGACTGTTGTTGTTAGCGCGGTTCAGATGTTGTTAGCGAGAGAGATCTGTTTCAGATGTTGAAGCTCTGCTACGTCGTTTTGATTAGTTAGCGCCACGTCGTTTGCTATTATGTGTTAGTGGAGCGTAGTGAAGTCTGATTTGTGACAGCTGAGCCAGCTGTGAGTGAGCGCTGGATTCAGGTGTGAGGATTTCTGCTTTAGTGCAAGATGGGATCTGAGTTGATAAGAGCAGAAGCTGGATTCGAGGATTTAAATACAAGTGTTGATAGACACTTAGCGTATTTTCGAACCCGATATTTCCTATCTCCTTCACAGATACCCTCGAAACCCTTACTGTTCACCGAGCACTATTTCTCCGATTTACCGTCGATTTCCGCCGTAGTTTGGAGCAAGGTGGGTGGCGTTGAACTCGTCTCCCTTAGCCCTTTTGATTGTTACAATTTAGGCGACCTGAGTCGACGCATAGGAGGAGCACGAAGGAATTTCAGTGTTCGTGAATTTTTGAGTCAGCTGACCCGAGAGTTCCTTAGCTCGTTGGAACTTCTGGGTAAGCGTTTCCTTCTGTTTTGAGCTTAGAACCTGCGTTGATAATTAGAACCAGATATGAGTTCGGATCGTAGGCAGTATGTCAGGCCTCGTGCACAACTCAGAGTTAAACCACGTAGAAACATAGCGGAAGCAATAAAAAGTGGCTTAAAATTTTCTCTTGGCCCGACGGTTTGAAACAGATAATTTAAAATAACACAATACATAAAATAATCCCACTTTACATTAAGAAATAATACAGTACAACAAATTACAAGTACTAGAAACAATACAACAGCTGACAAAGCTACAACTGAACAGAAACTAAAGCACAGGGCATTCCCCAACTGACCGCACTAGTACATAATATGCTATACGCTGACTGGGACACTCTATCCACCACCTGGGGCACCACCAGCTGGATCAAAGCCACGACCAGCTGTGAATCCTGGAAAACCTGTACAACAAGCAGGCAACATCACAACAGCCCCAGAGGGACCTCGGGGTCAAACCCCAGTACGAAGAGCAACAAGAACAGCAAACGGAAAGCAGTAGATAAATATGCAAATGCTATGCAGGAGATCGAAGTACAACCAAAAGCAGGAAGCTAAGGGATCTCAAATCAGCAACTCGACAGCTAGAAAAAAACAACTCAACAGCTGGAGCGAACAACTGAAAGACAGTAATCACTGAATGTATAATGGGTATATGGGAGCTACCCACTCGTCTCACGTATACTGCACCAGATGCAACAATAGCTCAACCTGTTGTTGCCCACTCATGAGGTGTGGGAGCTACCCACTCCGCCCATAGCGGCTAACAGTCCCAGCAGGGAGATGAGGGACGGGAGTTACCCGCGTTCCTCCAGCTTTAAGGTATACGGGAGTTACCCACTCGTCCTTAAGCCCAGCATCCTGGTACTCTCAAATCGAATACAAGGCATAGCTAGCAAAACAGAGCTCAACAGCTGAATATGCGTGTATGAAAATGCAACAACTGATATTATAACGCATGCACAATAATAACAGCAAAGAGCATACACAGCAAAGCACATATAATCTACGCTCAACCAATAGCTGTAACAAAGCTCATCATGTGTACCTTAACTTTTGAGTTATACCTAGCACACACAGTTTGCCACAATGAAAGTCCTAACAACGTAGATCCACCACCTGCTAAGCCAATACAAGCAATTGCTCAAGGACTACAACTCAGAACCACAGCAGTTGGGAGCTACGACTCCACCAGCGCCAATTTACCTTTCTATTACCACGAGAAGCTCTAACAAGCTTAAAGGAAGAATCTTTACTTACCCCAAAAAGCTAGGATGGGATGCGAAATCCGACGCTTATGCTAACAGACTAGAGAAGGGAGATGTCTCTGCGATCCTCTTCCAGCTCCTCTGCTGACTACGAAAAGGGTATGAGACGAAACGCCTTAGCAAGAGGAGTCCAACGCTACCACTCTCGCTCTCGTCGGAGCTATCTATCGACAGCAATTGAAACAAAGAAGATTACTGTGAACAGTAACTGGGGTATCGCGACAAGATAAGGTTCACGGGAAATATTTCTAAGTGTCGGAGAAAACAATAATTGAACGCAAGGACCAAGTCCTCTATTTAAAGTCACTGCTGACTAACTGGGAAACAGATCCACCGACAATATCAGCTATCGCAACTGATATCCAACCAACAGCTGAATCTCGCATCAGCTAATTCCTTACGTCGATACCACGTTCAACTAAATCAAACGACGTTGCAAAGGGACACGTCACCTGCTACCTACTGCTGATCTACTAACCAACAGCTGATCGCTCACTCAAAAGCTGATCCCTCCATCAACAGTTGGATACGCGCACAACCCAATAGCTGAATCCTAGCGCTAAACCCACACGCTGTCGTTCCTACTAATCCAAACGACGACATAGAACCACTCACTGCTGAAACACGCTAGCGCTCTACTACTCAGCGACTGCAGATCTCGCTACAACTGCTGAATACAACTACTCAGCGACAGCTGCTGACTTCACCACTACTGAACGTCAACATCTAGCGATAATTTGCGCTAACTACTGATCGCTGAACTCAAACACTGAAACCAAAACCCGATAGCTTCTCTAATCATATCAACTCAAAGCTGATCTCAACAAAACCCGATTAATTTACGAAATTAATCTCATCAGCTTTCGGGTCTCACATCTCTCCCCCACTCAAATAGGATTTCGTCCTCGAAATCGTTCAACTCCAAAACAAGAGTTCAAGATAACTGGGGAAAGAAACACAAGCAACCAACTACTGGAACAAAAGCAACATCTACTCAAACAGATGCGCCCACTCACACTGCATCTTCTCTTCCAGTTCCCATGTAGCTTCCTCTCTACCATACTTTCTCCACTGAACCATCATCAACGGAATGGTTTTATTTCTCAACTGTTTCTCTTTCCTATCCAAGATCTGCAAGGGATACTCAACGTAACTCAAAGTATGATCAAGCTCAACCTTGTCTGTCCCCAACACATGAGAGGGATCTGGCTCATAATTCCTCAACATGGAAACATGAAAGACATCATGTAGAGAAGACAATTCTGCTGGCAACAACAGCCGATAAGCTAAAGGGGCAATCATCTCTAAGATCTCATAAGGACCAACATAACGAGGAGCTAACTTACCCTTCAGACCAAATCGCATAACACTACGGAAAGGGGAAACCTTAAGGAAAACACGATCACCAACCTGAAACTCTAAAGGCCTACGCCACTTATTGGCATAGCTGGCTTGGCGATCTTGTGCAGCTTTCGTACGCTGACGGATTAGATTCACTTGATCTCTCATCTGCTGCACAAACTCTGGAGAAGACAGCTGCTTCTCCCCCAATTCTTCCCAACACACAGGCGATCTGCACTTCCTGCCATACAATGCCTCAAACGGTGCCATGCCAATCGACACTTGATAGCTGTTATTATAGGAAAATTCAACCAAAGACAACGAATCCTGCCAGCTACCACCGAAGTCCATCACAACAGCTCTTAAAATATACTCCAAAATCTGGATAGTTCGCTCAGATTGGCCATCTGTCTGGGGTGATACGCTGTACTCGTAGCCAATCTAGTCCCTAGAGCTACCTGCAAGCTCTTCCAAAACCTGGAAGTAAACCTCGGATCTCTGTCTGAAACTATCGAAATAGGCACACCATGCAGTCGTAAAATAAAATCTATGTACAGTTTCGCCATTTTCTTCAAAGAAAACGTCATACCATAGGGAATGAAGTGCACAGACTTCGACAATCTATCTACAATCACCCAAACAGCATCGCACCCTCTGCTGGAACGAGACAGATGCGTCACAAAATCCATCGCTATGTGCTCCCAATTCCATTGGGGCACTTCCAGACTCTGCAATAGACCACCAGGTCTCATCCTTTCAACCTTCACTTGCTGACAATTCAAACACTTGGCCACAAAATTAGCAACGTCACTCTTCAATACAGCCCACCAGAAGTGAGGATTCAACGCTTGGTACATCTTCCTCACGCTAGGATGAACACTGTATCTACTGCAGTGCGCTTCTCTCAAAATCTGTTCCTTCAAGTCTATGAGGTTTGGCACAACCAGCCGGCCACGGAACATTAAACAACCATCAGAGGAAACAGAATATTTCTCAAGCTTGTTAGAGTAGATGCCCAGTTAGCCAACTTGTGGCGTGTGGGTTTTATAGACTCTTCTACAAACAGTCTTTATATATGATATGAGCATTCTATTATATGGCATTCTTTACTTTCATTATGTGTGTAATGATTTACAATTGCGTTGAGTAAAGACCTAGAATGCACTAAAGCGTATGTTAGATGTGATAGTGGGTATGACGGCTATCATGAAACACATCTAAAAGTCGTTGTGTATTCTGAACATGTTCCTAGTCGATTGGGCCGTCAAAATCAGGATAAGGCCGCCCGAGTTCGAGACTAGTATCTGCGATGCGAAGTACCACGTTTCATTGGTAGGGAACATTGTGATGTTCTGAGCATGCAGATAGATAGTGACCTGGTGATCTATCGAACTACCCTCCTTCG